>CM057154.1:3633714-3663080 GCA_029962745.1 Echinometra lucunter
ATCATCATCATCATCATCATCATCATCATCATCATCATCATATCATCGTTATCATTGTTATCATCATCAGGAACCAGCGAAGTACATCAGGCAGTCGCTCAGAACACATTGGTGTTCAACTTACTGAGGAGGAGCTCGAGAAAGTGGTGGAACATAGCTCGTTTAAAGGGATGAAAAAGTCGTATGAGAAGGCAGAAAAGACCGGAGACATACGAAACCTCCTGGGGATGGACATCTTAGCTTTATGCACAAGGTACAACTTGGGGTGAAGTTAAGCTGGATGTTATGAAGAGACCATAACAATGAATTTAACAAATAGCAAAGAAAGCGCTCATTAGACGATATTTATAACTTGTTTTTTTTAGCCCCATCTTCCTAAATTTGTAACAACAGACATAAACAGAAACAGAAACAAAAAACCCCCTTCTCCCCCCCCCCCAAAAAAAAAACAACCCACTATAAGTCAGGAAAACTCTATTATTTTGATAAGAAGTTCGGTATGACAATAAGTAGATTTTTAGTGTAAATGACGAGCAGGGTTTGAAAAGTAAAGTATTTCATAACAAGATGGAAATAATATTAGTGAATTGTATATTGAACATCACATACGCGTATTTCGAAGACAATTCAGCATAATTCTCTATGTAAAAATATCAAAAGATGAAATAAACAAAGGTTATCAAAACAAATATGCTCCTAATTACGTAAGAAGCCCCAAACCAAAAGAAATCGACTGTACATTTACGCAAACTTGTTAGCCTATACATTTACATCCCAGTTAAATTTGAAATTGAATTTGAATTTACTGATGCATCTGTCATACAAAATAATAGATATACTTCTTCCATTGGTTTAAAACATAAGAAATTTCAAAACAAAAATTGTACATATAACAATCAGGTGTACAGTATACGCAACAATATGAATCGGATATCAGAAAAGAAATTACAAACCATGTTGAATAGTAAAGTAACCCGGGAAATGAAATTTACCTCATACTGACGCCCTCAAATTACAATAAAGAGAGAGAATGGAAAAATTTCAAATTGTTTGTCAAAACTTTTACGTGATAATGAAAAACACAACGAAACTTCTTTCTAACTTTATAATTCACCCGGGGTAGCAACATATATATAAGTACTGGTCTTCCTGCGGGCCCTACGGTTATTATTACCCCAGCATTGCCAGGTACCCAAATAAACCGCAGTCGAGAGGAACATACAGTATGTGGGCAAAAGCACCATGTCCTAATTAAGATGTGAGCACCAGATGAGATGATCAACCTGGGACTCTCGTATGAGAGGCAAGAGCCTCATCACTTTATAACCAAACCAAAGGAGTGACAATTTCCTGCTCATGCTCTTGTGGCATTTAATTATGAGATAAAGTCATTTCTCTCTCTTTTTATTCTTTGTTTTACAGGTGTCTCTGGAGGGATGGAAGGACCGTTTCATCACTGTGACTAGAGAGTGAGATGTTTGCAGGTGGTATCTCGAAAATATTGCTGACTCTGACATAAGCTTTCATATGAGTAGCATACTCGACAAGATATTTACTAAACCATCAGTGGCGTACCGTGGGTCAACTTGTTGGGGGGGTGGGGCAACCGAGCTTGGCCGTACGCAAGATTTTTTTCGGGGGGGGGGGGCAAAAGCGCGTAAAAATTTTCTAAGAAAAACGAAAGCGAGGGAGCGAAGCAACCGAGCTGGTCATGAGGGTGCTTTGCATTTTAAAAATTGAAATTGAAGGATCTGGTACACACTTTTGGTGGATTTTTGGACAGTTTTCAGTAAAAAAAAATGTTAAGCATTCAAAATTTCGGGGGGGGGGGGCAACCTCCACCCTGCCCCCTGCTGCATACGGCCATGGCACCGAGTTTGTGCAGGTGTGTGTGGTTATTTCTATCATGTTAACAATTACGACAGTAATCTCAAACCAAGGTGTCTTTAGGGACGTGAAGCGTTTTAAAATTTTGGAAAAATGACGCATCTTGCTGGATACCAGCTAGCCGAAAATTACAACTTTCTTTGCAATGAAAGACATGTTATTTCACTATCAAATACACTATCGGACCACTATAGACCTCTATGATATTTCAATTAATATCTAGTCACCCTCGCTGCCAGTGATTCTATTTAAGCACGTCCCTGGTCTACTGTTTCTGTCCGAAACCACTATGTCTCTAACCATTACGAGCGAGCGAAGTGAGGCGAGGAAGCACACTCTTTTTAGTAACCCCTTCAGTAAATTACAATTGTAAACATATTAAACATCTAAATTATTTATTTGGTCACCTCACGGCGCCCACTTGTTTGCTTTAAAAAAAATGATTAAACAATTATTTAACGAGCGAGCGCAGCGAGCGAGGAAAATATAGGTCTACTCTTTTTTTTTAATTGTATAAGTGTTACTACTTTTGCTAGTCGAAATATACAGTATATAAATAATCTATTCGATCCCCTGTATACTGAATATGAATCCATTTAGGAACCTTGCTCACCGTCCGAAACCGTTCTGTTTTTAAAAGCGAGCAAAGTCAGCGAAGCCCCCCCCCGCATACACACACAAAAATATATATGTATATATACTTATGTATGGATTCGTCAGCAAAAGCAGTAGTTTTTTATTATTTATTTATTTTAATTTTGTGAACCTCCTCGCTGTCTAAATATTATGATACTTGCTTCTGAAATAAGCTGATTGCCGTGCCCGAAATCATCTTCTTTCTAGCTTTTACTAGCGAGAGCGAGCTGGCGAACGAAAAGATGGGATTTTTTTTTTTTTTTTTTTTTTTTTTTGGGGGGGGGGGGTTCTATGCCATTATCTACTGAAAGGGCCCTTTTAAGGTAAACTTCTTGTAGTGAAATCCAGATATAGTTATATTAATAACATTCTACGAGTGAAACAATAGTAGACTATAAAATCAGATTGAGACACAAGATGCAAACTGATTCCTTTCATAAGAATATAGCATCGGCATTGGTTAACTTACTAACATGCTAGCGAACGAAGCGAGAAAGCGCTTCCCACTGTACCATTTTCCTTTTATTTGTTCCCCCTTTCTTTTCTCTTTCCTTTTTTTCTCTTCTTTTTTTTTTTGCCAGCCGATGGGGGGGGGGGGGGGGGCACGTGCCCCCCTATGCCCCCCGTAGTTACGGCCACTGTAAACTATATTCAATCGTCTCGATTAGAGCTTAACCAAACTGTGCATTCCTGTATACCTCGCAATGGTGTCGCCAGAGGAGAAGGGGATGTCCCCTATTGAATATTTCAGTCTGCAAATTTTGAATTCTCGTAAGCAGTTTTCTAAACGCATTCAAACAAAAACAAAACAAAAAAAAGCAAATGTTGCCTTTGGAAAAAATAAGAGTGTTCGGTAAAATTCATACTCTGACGACCATTTTGAACTCTATGAAAATGTCAAAACCTGAGCTTTTCCTGGCTGATTTTCTTTAAATTGTCGGCAGTGTTTGTCCAACATGCCGACACCTCCCATCTAACGGCGTCTGTATGTAGCGAGGCCCCTGGCAACTTTTCTTTCAAAATGTTCGTTTTGAAATCAAAAGATCAAAAGTGGGGATCAAAGACCCTATGATCATTTTGAATGATATAATATCTACATCGGATCGTATTAACTCACATCAATCAAAACAACAACAAAACATGAAAGTATAAGGCCACGCTTCATGAGGACGAGAAACTGATCATGATCATGTGCATATTTTATTTCATTTCATTTAATTCATTTCCAGGAGAACAAAGTACAATAACAGAAGAGTAAGAAAGTAAAACAAAACAACAAAAAACAAACAACAAACAAACAAACAAACAAACAAACAAACAACCAACAAAAAACAAAACCACCAGCTAATGCCTGCGGATAAACAAAAGAAACAAGTTCCCGTAAAGCTATCCTCATTAGCTGGTGAAACAAATACATAAACAATTACACTATGAACCAGAGTTCATAGTGTTACATAGATGAGTACATTTGTATTGTCTTCAGAAACTACCAACAAACATGACTAAACAAAGGCAGTGTTTGTGTAAATACATGTATGCTAGAGGTAAACTATAGAGGTAGAAGTTGGAGAGAAAGCCAAGATATATTACTAGAAGTTGAATATGGATGTAAAGACAATGAATTAAAGACAAACTTGAGTTCAAGGCCCCGCTGCATAAAACTTGCTATCAATAACAAGTTGCAATAACTGTTATAAGCTACTGAAATCCTGCATTTGATTGGCTGAGAGCAAATTTGTCAGCTCAGGTCCCGTTGCATAAAACTTACCATTTATTATGGTAACTCTGCAATCAACGGTAACTACCATGGTAGCATTGCTTTTAACAGCCAATCAAATTTGGGGTCTCCATGGTAGTTTCCATTGATGGCAAAGTAACCATCAATGGTAAGTTTTATGCAACGGGGCCCTAGTTATGCAATTGTAATGCATGTGAAAAGAAGCTCTTTCAAAGCAAATAGGAGAGGTAGGTGAAGTAGTACGAAAATAAAATAAAATAAAATGAAATAAAATAAAATAAAATAAAATAAAATAAAATAAATAGAATAAAATAAATAAATAAAATAAAATAAATAAAAAAAAAAAAATAAATAAAATAAAATAAATAAAATAAAATAAAACAAAATAAAATAGTGTATACCCTTAGATTCTGGAATCGTAAACATGATGGAATCATGTGAAATCAATTGAGAGAATAATAGCCAAAGTTCCCCAGAGCTGTCCTATCCTCAAAACTCATCTGCCACCAACAAAAGGTGAAGTGAAGGTTGAAGATCTGTCAGGTAAGCGAATTTGGAGTCGTCGAATCCACTGGCCCGTCTCCGTGGTCTAGTTGTTTGTTATTGGTGTTCAAAGCCTAGGACCCGGGTTCGATTTCGGGCGGAGACATTTTTTAACTTTTGCAAAAATTTCAAAAAGGACGAGACAGCTCTGGGGAATTTTGATTTAAGCTATACTACTATTATTCTCGCAATTAATTTCACATGTATTTATTTTCAAGAGAGTTGCCAAAGCTGTTTTATATGCAAGGAGTTATTTAAGACTACAGTAACTCCTTGGTATATGTTATATTTGCTCATATGTATATTATTATCATTATTATTACCATTATCATTATCATCATTACTATTATTATTATTATAATCATCATTATTATAATTACATTCACTAATCACTGTCTTTCATTTTAGACTTTATATAACCTTGTACATTGTTTAAACATAATATGCAAACGGAAATGATATAATGCTCTCTCGCCTTCTATCTTTTAACACATATAGTAATCGAGTATACACACATAATACGATATGTATGTAGTATTTCTGTACAAATGAATATTTGCTGTAGTATGTTTGTATTGTTTATCATTTAAACTTTTACATAATCCTGCTTCTTTTATCTTCTTTCAATTTTAACGCCGACAATGATCATGTCGTCTTTTTGTACAAATGAATATCTAAGGCACGTTCTGTATTATGTCTTTCAATCAATATTTTATAGAACTTCGTAGTTTGTTTAATATATGGATGCTCAAAACTGCGGTTATTTTTAATGCCGACAGCAATCTGATATACACCCACAAAAGTGATATCTATGTAGTCTTACTATATGTTTCGTATCACGTCTTTCGTTTGCCCCTTTTTTCACGAATAAAAGAAATTTGAAAAAAAAAAGGCTACTGTATATTCCATGAGTATGAACGCAATCAGGTATGTGCATTCACTACAGAGATACAACTTAATTCCGGGGTTTTTTTTCAAAGGAAACCAAATGCACTTAGATTTGAAGTAACGTTTATGATTGACATCAAGAACATGTACATTCATTATACAGAATGACCAATGAACTTGGTAAAAATCAATACAGCGAATGACGCTTTAATAATAAAGTCACTTGTGACTTTATTATTGTGGCGTATAAAAGATGAGCTTCTACTTTGAAACTTAAACGAAAATCACTACAGTTGAATCTGACCCTGATCGGCATTAGAATCTTTCTCGAGCTTTTCTGCACCTTTTAATAATTATTTCTCGAATCTTATCATCCTGAATTTCATGCGTCGCTATTCTACTTCGGCTTGGCACCAAGCTGAGTCGAGTCAGGGCCCCGTTTCATAAAACATCGCTATCAATAACAAGTGGCAATAACGGTAATAAGCTACTGAAATCCTTGCATCTGATTGGCTGAGAGCAAATTTGTCATAGAAATGTGGCAGTTGTTACCGATAACAAGTTTTATGAAACGGGGCCCATGCAGGATCTGACTTACGATGGGTGTTTGTGAGAGCTATCCCCCACATTTCTTATTCCTTTGACTTGTGATTTATGGAATCCATTCATTCTGACTGCTGTGATCATGGGCGTCAACCAGTAGGGGGGAGGGGGGAACAGGGGGACACGTTGCCCCAAAATCTTTAAGGGTGGGGGCGGACACAGTAGGGTAGTTTGGAAAAATAAACCTGAAAAAGCCAATAAGGCATGTCCCTCCCAAATTTTAAACCGAATACCGGGGGTTTTTTTTGCTCGTCAGCGATTTTTTTTCCACAGTGTCCCTCCCCCTCCCCCTATAAATCGGATTGACGCCCGTGGCTGGAATGGCTGGCTTTGGGGTATCATCCAGGTCGAGTTTGGTTAAGATCTGTCTTGAGAGCCATCCCCGTCTTTTCTGTTTCTGCTGTCTTATGAATTCTCGAAGCGATTCATTCTGAATGCTGTGATATCCAGTTCTGGCGTGGCGCCCAAGGCGAGCTGGGTTAGGATCTGGCCTACGACAGGGGCCATCATAAATCCAGACCCTGAGAACCCGCAGGCGAAGACAATGTTGTTGTGCTGCGGATGGACGTCGATGACAAAATCGCGATCGGGAGTTACCTATTGGGTTATCATTGAAAGATAGAGATGGTATGGAGAGAGAGAGAGAGAGAGAGAGAGAGAGAGAGAGAGAGAGAGAGAGAGAGGGGTGGAAGAGAGAAAGAGAAAGGCAGAGAAGGAGAAAGATGGGGAGACAGAATGAAAAAGAACGAAGAAAGGTAAAAGATAAAGGAAAGAGAAAATAAAATGAATGTCAAAGAAATTAAAAGAGGAAAGAAACGTAGTGAAAGGATCAATTCAATTCAATAATGGTATTTATTAAAAATGCATACATGGCAGCCGGTTCAAGACTGAAATTTAGCATGCGTACACAACATTTCACAAACATGTTACATTACATTATAATCAGTCAATGTCATGCGTACATGAGGAGAGAAATGCATGTTAATAAGCGGAAGAAAGAAAAACAAACAGTAAGATATGTGTACAATAAGATGGAGATAAAGAAGGAACTCATAAAAGGAACAGAACTTCTGTTTATTCCAGTGGCGTAATGAGCTAATTTTTTTTTTTTTTTTTTTTTTTTTTTGGGGGGGGGGGGGGGCTCAATATTTGCGAGGAGCGAAGCGACCAATCTTGAGGGAGTGTAGCGACCGAGCCGGGGGTACCCCCCCTCACGATACGGAGCTTTTTCATTTTTTTTTAAACTTAAACTAAACTGCAAAACCTGAAAAGGAAATTCCGACTTCAGTTCAGTTCAATTTTTATTTTTTCTCATTTCCAACAAAAGAAGTAAATATCACGAAAAATAAACATTTGAAGTAGAATACATGTAATATGAAACATCAAATTTGATGACATATACTATTATGGATAAGCGTGTCATGATTCTACCGACCGGAAAAGGATTTTTTTTTTTGCATGAACTTGGAAACATGATTATGAAAACATTACACAAAATACTTTATTACCTGGGAAAGATATTTTTGGCTGATTGGGATGCTCTTGGGTGATCTTGGCTATAGGCGGCTCAGGCGGGGTTAGGGGTGGGGCTGGTGGTAGGGCTGGGACCGGGGGCTCCGGGTCTGCCTGACTACTTTCAGCTTATCATGCGCAGACCGAATTTTGCTGTGTTCTTGACCATTATTTATTCCATCGCCATTACTATCTTTGATTTGTTTTGCCTCTTTCGCAAAAGTAATATGTATATCCCGAACTTGATGTTTTTTGTTTTACAAAGCTTCCTTGCTGGTTCCAGGCACCTTCCGCTTTTGCCCCAGGTTTTGGTCCATCTTGATCCGAAGTTACTTTTGGATCGTCACGGAAGACGTGAGCACGATTTCTACTGAATACTGAGCACTGCAGCTAGGCGCAGTGTTACTTGGTTTTTGGGAACTTTCGATTGCATATTATGTAATGTGTACATAGTACATACACAGCCCGAGAGGACGGTGGGAGAATGGGGCCTTGTACTTGTTACAATTTCGGGGTTCAGTATCTCCTCGAAACTGGCCAATAAGTAGTAGTCTCATTAGTATTGATATATTATGCGTGTTTTCTGCCTCGCTATTCATGCTATTTGGGAAATTGTGAATGCGTTACTTAATTTCAGTAGAAGGGGAGTCTAGGGAGAAATAATGAAACTCACGTGATATCACTAAAATAAAATTGAAAATAAACCCTTGGTTGAAATTTATTTTTTGTGGTTTATTCTTTAATACCTAGTCATTCTAACGAAATCAATTCCACAACGACTTCAGGCCGACACGAGACCGACGTGATAGTTATGAGAGCGTATAAACCCTATGGTAAGGAAGCTTAAAAGTGCCATCAAAATGACGAGATCATTTAGGCCAAGAAGACAAGAAGACGAGATAAAAGACAAGATGACGAGTTCTTGGAACTCGGCATATCGACTTGTTTTGGATGAGAAGACGAGATGACGAGTTCTTGAAACTTGGCAAGTCGACTTGTTGAGGACGAGAAGACGAGATGACGAATTATCTAAACTCGGAAAGTCGACTTATTAGACAAGAAGACAAGATGAAAAGTTATTGTAACTCGGAAAGTCGGCTTGTCAGGACAAGAAGAAAAGATGACGAGTTTCTCGAACTCAGCAAGTTCCAAATCACTCGTCATCTAGTCTTTAAACTTATCATCTCGTCTTCTCTTCCAAAACAAGTCGACTTGCCGAGTTCCAAGAACTCGTCATCTCGTCTTCTCATTCCAAAAAAGTTCGCTTGTTGAGTTCCAAGTACTCGTCATTTTGTCTTCTCGTCCCAAACAAGTCGACTTGCCGAGTTCCCAGGACCCGTCATCTTGTCTTTTAACTCGTCTTCTCGTCTTCTTGACCGACATTATCTCGTTATCTCGGTGGTACTTTTAAGCTTCCGTACTATTATGGTACAAACAAGAAATGACAGAACCAGATCTGAAAGGTAATTACCGTAATCAAACAGGGCTCCGAGATGACGGGACCGTTGTCTGCATCGAGTCCTGGAAAGTGTTCCCGAACATGTTGTCTTGTAAGTTCGATCTCATGGGCTGAACTGGTAGAATCGCGATCATCTGGACTTTCGACTGGCATCGGAGTCCACTTGGTGACCTGTTTTTTAAAAGAGAGCAGTAAAAATTAGAGGAATTCATTTTGGATAACAGCAGGACTTCAGGACAAGGGCGCCTCCAAAGTATTAATTCCAAGGTTCGCACAGGGTTTTCAAAATGTATGACAAGCAAGCAAGCGGGCAGAAAAAGGGGGAGAGAACACATTGATATTTATCGGGAGCGTCATAGGCCTCCGAAATCTTCGAGGCAAGAAAAGGAAACGAAAGGGCATTTACTGGAACTCATGGGGCATTCATTACCCCTCTTCCTTATAAACCTTCCTCTTTCAAAATTTTCTATGATATAATACTCTGCAACTAAAAACTTTTGCTTCAAAAACTAAAGCAAATATCAACCGTCCCAACCGTCTGTTTGACTGTGTTCTGGCTTTGTCTTTGTCTTGTCCACCTTTCATAATTTATTTAAGATTAAAGACATTGGTTAACATTGTTATGATTTTTAAAAAATCTTGTTTTGTTACTTGAAAATAGGATAAACATAAGGGTTATAGTGTAAAAATACCATTCTGAAAGTTTCAAAGTATAATATCCACAGGAAGTATTTTTAAATATAAAAAATGTGAACCAATGTTTGAAAAATCTATGAGGGTCGGTTGCACAGAATAAAAATAAGGAGTGCGCATGCGCGTATGACTCACCTTACCGTACTGTGTGTATTGGCGTATCACGCTGCGGGAGGCACATAACGGCATTTTCAAATTCAAGCAAAGTGGTCCTCTTAGTGATTGTCTCGCGAGACGAAGGAGAATAAAATCGCCGTTTGCGTCTAACTTACACTTTTTCATTCCAAATTATGGTTGGTTTCAGGGGTTTTGGGTACAAATACAAGTAATCATACACATGTTTCATCTTAGT
Source organism: Echinometra lucunter (assembly GCA_029962745.1). Classification (NCBI taxonomy): domain Eukaryota; kingdom Metazoa; phylum Echinodermata; class Echinoidea; order Camarodonta; family Echinometridae; genus Echinometra; species Echinometra lucunter. The sequence continues at coordinate 3,644,026 of CM057154.1, forward strand.
TTGAGAATTTTTAAAATCAGCTACTCACAAAGTTAGCCAATGCCTTTAAAAGCAAAATACCCTATCAATGGTGAAAACGTATGGCTTTAACTCATTCTCTGGTGAAGAGTTCTTATAACTTACTTTCATCATTCCAGGGTATTCAACGCTAGGCCAGCCACTAGCTTCGAAGCTCTGCAAGCCATGGTCAGAATAGATAGGCATGTCGGCATACATGCCTGGTACTTTCTCCTTCCAAAACGTGTGATGGCAACGCGCTACCTGAGAAGAAAATTATGTTTATTAAGAGTTGATAAGTTTCGTAGGAAGCCAACTTTAATATAAAAAATCAGAACAAGTTGTTCATCATTGTATCGTATGCAAACGATAAGTCATATGATTAATTATTTTCACATGAACCCAAGAAATATCTGTTTAAGAGTTGATAAGTTTGATAAGAGACCAACTTTAATATAAAGAATCAGAACAAGTTGTGTTCATCATTGTATTGTATACAAACATAAGTCATATGATTAATTATTTTCATATGAACCCAAGAAATATACGCTAGTCCTATTCAGTAGAGACGGGGGGGGGGGGGGGATATACCGGTCCTTATCAAAAGGACACGTTTGATTCGTTTAAAGCCAGAGCGAACTGGCACCACGTCTTCTATTTCTGTGACTGGCACCCTTGTATGGGATTTTGAAATAGCGCCCTCTCAGTCCTAAACTACTGATTTGATCCCCTTTTTGCTCCCAACATGCTCTATTCTGAACAATGAGAGCTATATTTTTTGAGTAACATCTGTTAAAATGTATTTGTATTCATACTATGGAAATTCACAAGAAGCCACAAAGGATATAATGTTTCCAAGAGTCTCTGGTTTTGAGTAGCCGTGAGTTGGCGCTGTTGTAAATACATCATAATAAGGGTCAGTTCACCGTTGCTTTAAATCATAGATGTAATATCGTCGTAAATATACAAGTGGAAATACATCAAGACACTAAGTTTACTGGAGAGGTATATGTTTAGGTTAACATGGTTGATACGGACTGTTGATAAACGGGCCAAAATTATTGGTTCTCACATTAACCTGTTGTCTATTGGAATAGGATGACCCCTGTATTAAATCTATGGGAATTTGAGAATTCAGTAATCAACGGATTAACACTTGAAACCCATGTTACCTGAAGAGGTATGTTCAGGCCAAGTTGTTTAAGGACTGTTGGAGCCCATGGACCAGGAGCCAGGATGACACTCTGGGTCTGGTACTCACTTCGATTGGTTTTCACCGTTACTGTGTTACCAGGAACAATCTCCAACATCCTCTCCTCGTCATGGAGAACCCCACCAAGTTTTACAAATAAATCCTGCAAAATTATGTTTTACGACAAATATTTGATTCGAATTATTGTGTACATAGGAAATGAGAAATTGGTGAACAGACAAAGCTAGTAAAAGAAATGCATCTAATAATATGTACTGCTGATATTTGATTGAGATATTCTTTACACGTGCTTCTCTCTCTCTCTCTCTCTCTCTCTCTCTCTCTCTTTCTCTCTCTGTGTGTGTGTGTTAAGAATTAAAAAATCGAAACGAGCTTTAAAGTATTTGTCGTACAACCAAATAATCCTTGTATGAAACAAACAAACAAACAACAAAAACAACAACGAGAAATAGCTCGTTTCGGCTTTTACAATGCTCTCTTTTGGTAACCATCACCACCACCACCACCACCACCACCACCACCACCACCACTGCAACGACAAAACAACGAAGGGAAATACATGTTTTTATACGAGAGATCCTTGACAGTTTGGTACACTAACCGACCTCTAAGCCTTAACCTACAGGATCAAACCCTTTCTAATGCTATAAGGCTTTGATTTACCCCCCCCCCCCATTTCAGTCCTAACCCTGTAACCCTATCCCTAATCCTTACCCTAACCCTAACCCTAACCCTATATCTCTTGCGAAATAAAGCCCTGAGCACCAATCTCTTCTACCATTATACATCCACAAACCTAGGAAGCATTGCAGAGCCTTGTTAGCACGAATGTATCCGCCTTTCTGGTAGAGATATGAATCGGGTTTGGTCGGATAACTGATGTGCGGAAACCGACGGGTTCTCTCCTCGATGGATAACAGCTCCAAACCGGCTCCAGATTTTGTCATTGAATCTAGGAACTTTTTCGGATAACCGTCTGTCCATTTTTCACACAGATTCAAAACACCAATTTCTCTGCAAAAAAAAAAAAATATGTACTCGCACATGAAATTGTTTATAATGATATTTCACTGCGGATATTTCATGGGGCAATTTTATATCAATGGGAAAGGTGCAGTAAAATTCCTTGCTGCTTTCCCTATACATGAATTATCTATGACTGACGTAAGAATAGCAGTTAAATAGAAATGCAAACTATCAACTAAACAAAGATGTTGGTGTCAAAATATTAAAAGTGTACATTGTTCTGCGGGCAAACTCTGAATTGCTAAGAAAGTAGGAATGCTTTGAACTTCTCCAATATTATTTCTGCCCCACAGTTTGTAGGTCGTTAATATAATTATGATGACAGGGATGCACCGTCGACTACATACACCCTGCAAAATACATGCATGTAGATAAGACTCTAAAAAAATAAATGACAAGGAAATTATCAGGTCGGTGAATTGCCGCTTGGTCTCCAACTCTGTCTAATGCCCGTTTGGTCTCATCCCACATGGTCTAATCCCATTTCGTCTACAGCCCGTTCGTCTCATAACCATTTGGTTTGATTACCACTTAACCAATTTACCATTTCGTCTAATTTCCAGTTACGCTATGCTCATTCGTCTAATACCTACTTGGTCTAACACCACTTGCTCAGTAGTCTATATGATTAGACGAACTCGGGTAATAGACCAAACGGTCATCAGACGAAATGGGGAAAACTAAATAGTATGTAGACTAAACGGCAATTAGACAATTTGATCATTAGACAAAATGACAATCAGCCCAAGTGGGTATTTGACCAAGTGATGATTGGACCAAACGGCAATAAGACCAAATTGACAGTAGACCAAGTGGGTTTAGCCATAGTGGTTTTAGACGATCTGGGAATTAGACAAACTGGTATTAGACATTGGCGTAAATCCCGGGGGATGGGGGATATTATATCCCCCCCCCCCACTTTTTCGAGAGGGGGGATGGCGTGTACAAATATCCCCCCACTTTTTGATTAAGGAAGAAATAATATTCTAATCAATCAGTTAGTAAAATTTTTGATAATCTGTCATAAACGACCATCATATTTCTTTAGAATTTCTATTTGAAAATGCGGTTAAAAACTAGACAACTGGTTATTTTTGGCACGCTCGCTTCGCTCTCTAGCAAAATGAAAATTTAAATGTGTGTAGGGGGGTCTGTGCAGATGGGTGAGGGTGTGTGTGTGTCATACTTAAATGTGAGTTTGACGGAAAAAAAATCGGCAAAAAGTCGATCATCCCCCGACTCCTAAAAGTGGATTTACGCCGGTGGTATTAGATCAAGTGGCTATAAACCATAAGATCTTGTAAAATGATACCTCAGCACTTCTGTATTGGTCTCTTTTCCAAGTTTCTCCCAGATGGGGTAACAGACATCCATGAGTTTTTGACGATGATCGGTTGCGTGCGCGAAGGTGATGATCCTGATCCCGCCATGTGAGCTACCTCTTGAATGAGGTAAGTGGAACTACATAGGATTAAAAAAAAATGATTTAAATGACAACAATTTATGCACTGTGCGAACTGAAGCACACAGACCATGGGATGGTATTATGGTAAATAATGTCTTCGAGAATAGCCTTTTGATTTGGCAGAACGCGTGTATCGCACTGTACGGCTATTATTTCTAATAATGTAAGATGTAAGATTTTGACACCTGATTAAAATTGATTTCGAGGAGTCTTTATCTGCAGCTCTCTTTTAGTTTAATTTTTACAACAAAAACCACCAAAAAAAAAAAAAACCCAACAGCTAAACTAAAATATCACACCAACCCATAAGAGCCTGGTCAGTTAGTCACAGACGGACACGTCAGTGTCACGGACGGACGTAATACGTCCATACCGATCAGGCTCATAACGACTTTCCTCTTGATAAACGGAATAGTTAAAAGCAGATACATACAGTCATCCTCAAAGAAAGCTTTAAAAAGGCATTATTGGCTTATGATGCGACATGGCACTAACGTCTCTTGTCGGTCATAATTATATTTCAAATATATAAAACATTTCCAGTTAAAATTATCACAAACGTGTGCCAAATCGTTCTTACAATTTTGGATAGGCCATGTGCTTGGAGTATACTAATCACCCCTATAAACACACACATATATATATATCTGAGCTAATCACAAAATGCCGTCACAGCAATAGGGAGAAGAAACCACCCGACCGTAGCCGTTCCGTGCATCCATCGCCCCAAACGAGGGAAACCCAGTAGCCAGATATATATATATATATGATACACACACACACACACACACACACACATATATGTATATATATATATATATATATATATATATATATATATATATACATAATAGGTAGGTAGATACATAATAGCTATGACCCCCGAAAATGAAATAAGGATCGTTAGTCCGAAGGTTCGTTAATCCCAAAATGGAATAAGGTTCGTTAGTTCGTTACTTATTTTCAGACTAATGAATCTTATTTCATTTCCGGACTATCGAACCTTCGGAATAACAAACCCTACTTCATTGTCGGATTAACGAACCTTTGGAATAACGATCCTCATTTTATTTTCGGATTAACGAACCTTATTTCATTTTCGGATTAACGAATCTTCGGAATAACGAACCTTATTTTATTTTAGGACTAACGAACTTTCGGAATAAGGAACCTTCGCAATAATGCCACAAAATGTTCGGATTAACGAGCCTTTTTATATTTCCGACTAACGAACATCTAGGTAAACGCAATTTGCGTGTTTCTGAAAACGAACCTTCGGAATGACGAACATCACCCACACTACCAAATAAACCTTCTTCGTTTAGTCGATCCCTCACGTCACTGCCCCCCCCCCCTCCCCGGTGGAACAATCCAGGCTACGCCAGCGTTCGCATTTTACATGTTTTTGCTGCTTACAGAAAGAGGCTTTGTTACAATTGTCGAAGTAATAGGCTGGTAAAGATATACTGTTGTGTATATCAACGATACAAATCACTACACAAAGTTCATACATCAAGTCCTCATTAGGTCAATAGTATTCTGCCATTGCCATATATGCATGTCTACTGCAAAGCAAATATGATGACACGTTTCTCACTGAAAACTGACCTGTTCTAGTAGTAGGACCTTCTTGCCTGCCTTCACGCTGTGGTAGGCAGCTGCCGACCCTTCAATTCCCGCTCCGATTACCACTATGTCGTAGACGTCAGCCATAGTTTCGATTACTAGTTCACTACATGCACTTGTCGATGTCGTCCAGCGATATGTCGATGATTTTGTAGACGATATTCTGTGATATTAAACAAGAAAGACGAGCCACGTATGACGTTTAAACATCACTCTTGACATTGGAGAGCAATATGTGCCGAAAGAGAGAGAGAGAGAGAGAGAGAGAGAGAGAGAGAGAGAGAGAGAGAGAGAGAGAGAGAGAGGAGAGAGAGAGGGAGAGGAGAGAGAGAGAGAGAGAGAGAGAGAGAGCGTGGGAGAAATGGTGGTGGTGGTGGGGGGGGGGGGGGGTGGTTAGAGGAGGGTTGGGGCTCGGGTGGATTACCAGAGGAAGGATGCACTGTATACTGGGGTGATAGTAAAGAAAGGGGAGGGGGTTGGGGGCAGGCCAGTGGATAGCAGATGGAGGGTGCAGTATAATAGAGGTGATAGGTGGTGGAGGGGGGGGGGGGCAAAATAATTACATAAAGTGCTTGCGAGTATGATACCTATAGGGAGGTGACGACTATATTATGCTGTTTTATATTTAGTAAATATTTGTCCTATAGCTTTTCCCTTGTCTTTCATAAAGAATTATTTGCCCTATATAAAATGCTGAAGTCACAAAAAGGGCACTTCCTGTGTAGGGACCAAATCTATAAGAACAGGAAGAACAGACAACAAATATTTTGTGCTTTGTTTTCAATGGGGGGGGGGGGGGGGGAGGTAGGAGAGAGGACTCTGCAGGATTGCAGGATTAAATCAGTGACACAATGAGGTTGGGTCGGTCCTTCCTACGATTCTCTGCCCCATACGTATACAATCATCTACAGTACTTTTTTTTCCTTTGTGAATGTCTATTTCATCACGAACAGGAGCATTGCAGTGCTCTTTGATAGGAGAATTAGTGAGGGAGGGGGAGGGGGAGGGGGTTACATTGCGCCATAATACTGGCCCTGGCTCCGTCGTCCACATTCATGATCTCATAATGCAAACTAATATTTCCATGCTAAAATTTATTATCATAACTTCCTCACAAAGGTCTAAGTTTTAGAGGTGGCAATATCTGCATCACTATATAAAGTTATGATACATGAGGCGGAGCATGCAACTTTGCCTTCTTCGTTTGTGGTTGGGTGATATAATCGTGCCGTGATCTTGTCTGTCATAGATGACGAAGGGAGTCCAAAGAGGCGGTTGAGGTCTTCGATGTAGTGATGATCGGTGCGGGCATCGAAGGCTCGGCAACGGCGTATTACAGCGTTAGAGATGGACGTCGGATCTTGCTCTTAGAACAGGTCAGATAATAGAGTGTGTGAATGAAATTATACAACAGGAAGTTCATTTAACGGCTATTTTCCTGCTCATACTTTAGAGGCTTCTCTCGTCTTATGCCACATAGCCATAACATGAAACCATTTTTGAAACTTCTCTTTTGTAGAGGCTACTTTTTTTCTCGAAAAGAGAGAGTCATTTTGATCGGGAGAAGAGGTATAAATAGTATTCAGTGGCGGCACCAGGATTGTTAAAGTGGGGGGGGGGGGGCAAATGGAAGGCAAAAGAAAATGTTGGGGGGAGCAGGGGCAGTCAATTTTTTTTTTTTTTTTTTTTTTTTTTTGCGTGTATGGAAAAATCGAGCGTGAAGCGTGAGTTTTAGTCGCCGGCGTAAATCCACTTTGAGGAGTGGGGGGATAGTTGGAATGTTTGGACGATATTTTTCCTCTTACACACATTTTGATATCAATTTTGCGAGAGAGTAAAGCGAGCGAACAAAAAATAACCACTTTTTTGGTTTTTAATCGCATTTTCGAATAAATATTCTAAATTATGACAAGCGAACGAAGCGAGCGAGCCAAAAATGGCCACTTTTCTTGTTTTTAATCGCATTTTAGAAAAGAAGCTTCTGAGGGGGGGGGGGGGGGGAAATGCCCCCATGCCCCCCCCCCCCCCTTGGTGCCGCCACTGATAGTATTTGTCTAGAAGTCTCATAAAATCCGAGAGGTAAAGATAAAAAAAGAAGATCCTATCAAAATGTTGAATTTGTGAAATCTGCTGACAATAATGTTGATTTTCAAGCAGACGTTTTCAGTGTGGGAGCTCCCCACCCCCTCCTCCGTACAATAGAGAGAGAGAGAGAGAGAGAGAGAGAGAGAGAGAGAGAGAGAGAGAAAAAAAAATCTTGATTTCTTCTGAGCTATAGACCAATTTCACCTCCGGTTTATGTATTTGGCCCTCTATTGGCGACGCCATTGCTGCGGTGGGCAAGCGCGCTGACCGCGATTGGCTCTGTGTACAAAATGAACGTAAGATGTGAGATATGCCCCGATATTGTTCCATTTACTTTATTCTAGATCAATAAAATAAAGCATGGATACATGGGTAGATGAGGTAAGACAATGGTCATATCTGACGGATGAAGGTATGATGTATTTTTGTACTTTCGATGGTTTTTCAACTTAGTTTTGTCAGTAAAAGTTCGATTGCAGCATAGAAGCCGTAGTAAACGGGAGCCCTAAATCTTACCCTGTTTACAAAGTCATGTTTTCACTCATTAAATTTTACACCAAAGTACATAATGATGATGTTTCTTGACTTCAAAGTCCTTTCTGTTGATGTTTTTACCCACTGGCGACAAATTCCTTCACATTGCTTACGGAAACCTGTGTAGGGAGTACGGCTTCTCACACAAACAGGCTTCATGGGTCAAAAGCGAGTGAATTTCGCACTCAGTTAGCTTCCAATTTTTAAACTTTTTCTAATTCTTGAGGCATTTGAGCACCGCACACCTGCGACCTGAACTTCCCTGATAATTTCTCATTGCAAATATTAAAATAAATCTGCATATACTGGTCAAAATAGACAAAAAATCGAACGAATGTACATAACGCGCTATTGACTTGTGTACTATAAAAGTTGGAGCGCCCACCGCAGTATGTCGAACTGTGGTCGAACAGTCTGCTGCCCTCTTGCGTTGTGAAATTGGTCTATAGGACATAAAACGTCCAGTCATCAGTATGTTTATGGAATAGCAACTATCAAGAGTGTACCTTTAACTCGACTTGACACGACTTTATTTACGTTTATTGCCCGTTCAGTCAAGAGGGACTTTGACAAGAACATAGACTTTGCTTTTATACTTTTTTTATCAATACATTTCCATTTTCTGGCCAAGATTTATCAAGCACAGTTTAAGCGTAATGAATTATTAATAGCATGTGTTGAACTTGACTCTGGAAGTGCCATTTTTGCTGATGAATATTACAGATGAGATAAATAGATGACCCGAACGATACACACTGAGAATAAAAGGTTCAATTTGCACCCTTCAAAGGCAACACTGGGAGCTCCTTTTATGGGTACGACTTTGCACCCAAAGAAGCATTATGGACCCCTTATGCAAATTTGCACCCTTTTGAATGCAAAATTCTCTGCACCCTTAAAGGTGCAACTATATGCGCCTTTAAGGGTGCAGATGGGCATTTCCGGGTGCAAACAAGTACAAAGGGGTGCATCTTTGCACCTTTTTCATGTAGGGAGCAAGATTGCACTCTAAAAGGTGCTGCCATTGTTGCATTTTGGGTACAAAATTAAACCTTTCATTCTAAGAGTGTATATACGTAGCTATGGCACTCTTTAATTTTTTTTTTGACTAGATCCTGCCAATGACAAGTTGATCTATTCTTTATCCTGATCCTTCATCTGTGATTCGCTTTAATGAGTTCTGTACCATAATTGTCTTTGTGAAATACCCAATATTTAAAACATTTAGAATGAACAGGTGGGCCGAAACGCTTCCTGAGTCATTAATTCTATTTCACTATCCTTCTCTACACACTAAGAAAAAAAGGTTCAAGTTTGCACCCTAAATGCAACACTGGCAGTACCTTTTTGGGTGTAATCTTGTACCCTACATAAAAAAGGTGCAAAAATACACCTTTTTGTTCTTGTTTGCACCCGGAAATGCCCGTTGCACCCTAAAAGGTACAACTTTGTACCTTTAAGGGTGCAGAAATTTTTGCATTCAAAAGGTTGCAAATTCCTTAAAGGGTACAACTCTGCACCCTTTAGGGTGCAAAATGTAGCTAACTACAACCTTAAACGTGCAAAAGGCGTCTTAGGGTGCAAAGTTTCATCCAAAAAGGAGCTCCCAGTGTTGCATTTGAAAGATACAACATTGCACCCTTTTTTATCATCAATTCCTTCTTATTTTTTAAAAAAGTTTTCTTTACCTCATACAAGAGATAGCTCTCATGGTGGGAACAGAGTTATTTGCTTCGCACAATCAGAATGAACCTTATCAGAAGCTCATCGACGAGGCTTATCCACTCTGGAAGGAACCGGAGAAAGAGGCAACCAGAATTGGTTATAGGTGGGTACACACGAAATCATCTTGGTCTCAGGTGACTTTAATGACCAACGGTTTTTCATGACAGTGTTACAGACGTTAAAAAGCATTGTATATATAAACCAAAACCATATTAGCTACCATATTATGAATTCTGTTTTAATATCGGCATGCACAAAACTACATCTTAAAGAATTTGATCTAGGCCTACATAAGGGACAATTAATGTCTGGTGGTATTTTGAAAAATAGAGAATTCCGAGAGAATTCCACTGAAAGTTAAGACGTATAATTAAGATACTTTTAATTTTCTTGGCAAGATTTGCAGTGCAAAGAAATGAAAATTACACAAGAGATTATTCTACCTACGTTCCTAAAGAACTTTTTGTGAAATTATTTTCTTAAGTGCTCATTCTGAAATTTATGAAAAAATGTAAAAAAAAAAACCACACACACACAAAAAGAATAGAAAAAACAAACAAGCAAACAAACAAACAAAAACAAAACAAACAAAAACATGTTTTACAAAAGAGAAGAGGCAATTCATTGTTCTCAAATGCTGCTTTTTCTCGGAAATTTCCAGGATCTGTTCGTCAAACATAGCGGAGTCCTCTACTATGAAGAGAAGATGCTGGAGATTGTTCCTGGTACCATGGTAACGGTTAAAACCAATCGAAGTGAATAACAAACCAAGAGTGTCATCCTAGCTCCTGGTCCATGGGCTCCAACAGTTCTTAAACAACTTAGCCTGAACATACCCCTTCAGGTACGTAACAGGGTAATAATTATGTGTTCAACAGAAAGGAGAAAACGTTGCTTTGGAAATCATGCGAAATTAAATTTGGGCTCCCACTTTCGCCCGCTCTCTCCCGCCCGCCCACCCCCTCCTCTCTCTACAAAATAATGCAAGTGTAAGTGCACTTCCAAGCGCCTAATGCATTTACAAATAAAAAAAAAAGAAATGACGATGCGTTGAAAATTTATATTTTGTTTTATTTTGGCAGTTGAATAAAATTGCGCATACCATGTCTTTTGGAAGGAGAAGTACCGGGCATAATATGGGGATTTCCCTGTCTATTATGACGTCAGCAAGGAGGGTATCCTGTGCAGCGCGTCACCCAGCCATGAGTATCCAGGGCCCCGTAACACAAAGCTTAGCGATTGATCGTACAATAACTTTTTGCGATTGATTGCACATAGTGGTCAATGCAATCAGTCGCAAAGATCAATCGTACGATCAATTGCTAAGCTTTGTGTTACGGGCCCCAGGGCTGATGAAGGTGAAATATTTTACTTATCCGTATAAATTGGTCCATGATTAATCCACGATTGAATGCTAAATCGATGAGTTAGAGAAAAGAATCTTAACTGTTTTATTCTTAATCTTACTTCATTTTTGGTCAGGGTCATCCCCTTTCTTCATCAGTTACTTCCACAAGAGTTGGCAATATTTTTACCTGAAGGTCTGAAGGAAAGATAGAGAAAGAGAGGGAGGGAGAAAGGGATAGCTAGAGCTAGAGCTAGAGAGAGAGAGAGAGAGAGAGAGAGAGAGAGAGAGAGAGAGAGAGAGAGAGAAGAGAGAGAAAGAGAGAGAGAGGGATAGAGAGAGGGGGAGAGGTAGGGAGAGAGCGGTAGATAGGAAAGAGAGAGAGAGCAAGAGAGAGAGAGAAAGGGAGGTAGGGAGAGAGTGAGTATAGCATTTATTCAGCTGAAGACATGATATTTATGTGGTTAATATTTAGCCTCTATTGATTTCTGTTTGTTTTAAATGTATTTATTTTTACTAGATTTCAAAATGCCACACAACTCCAGTCGATGATCCAGATTACCGGGACCAGATAGAAGAACCGCGGGAATTAGATCTCATCAGGAAGTACATTCGGGAACACTTTCCAGGAATTGACGCAGACAACGGTCCCGCTATCAAGGAGGCATGCATGTCTTGTTACAGTAAACAGCAATAAAAACTGAAAATTTTCAATTAGGCAAACCGGTAAATAATAATCTAATGAAATGAACGGGTATTGTTACGGGTATCTTATTATCTGAGTTAGAGTTATGCTGTAAGGAAAATAAAGAATAATCTGAACAAGGGATTGCACATTGGCCACTTTCCGGTGTCACTAACACAAAACACACCCACACACACCGCACACCCTCCCATCCACACACCCACACCCACACCGCCTCTGGTTCATCTCCGCTTAGTCACATGGGCTCCCCCCCCCCCCACGCATCCTAAAATGGATCGCCGCCCCTGCATGGTATCACATGACAAATAAAAGTAATTTCTAGAATGTTCTTTTTCTAGATGTTTAATCATTACAATTATTCTCTGTGTGCTAGTTTTATTTTTTTTAAATCGTGATCACTCCCGAATAGATAATGTTTCAATTACTGAGTATAATCTAAAAGAAATAAATGATTAATCTTTTTTTATAATTGTGTGTTTATTGTAATCTTTAAAAAGAAAACGCAACTTTTGCGGTGACATCCATTCTGATACAATGTGTTAGACTGCAAAAGAAAACTGTATTTATTCCTCTTTCTTTTACATAATCGGATTCATAAGTGAAACAATAGCATGAATCCGATTATGTTTAAAAAACATAAATACAACCAAAAAACCTCTAATGCGTAATACGGAAAAGAGGTTTTAGTTTGTTTGTCTGTTTGTTAGCTTGGATTTTTGCTCTTTGCTTTTTAAAATTCTTTCTCTAATTTTTTGTCTGGACACGGAAAGAAAGGTTCCAGTAGCCAAGGTGGTGATACTTTTAAAGCTTACCTTGCCGTTGCATGAGGACTATAACATCGTATAATAATCATTCATGCATGCAATAACTTTCTGTCCATAAAATCAGAGCAATTCAAAGAAACTGTCATATTCATTTTCGTCAATTTCTCTTTATTTATCAAATCTACTCATCCTAAAAGCTTTGATATTTAGCTTAGGTGCTATTCCCTCGGTGAGTTGACTGAGGATACACCCTACGATGGGAGCGAATTCGAACCCATGACCTGAGAACCCGCAACCGATGATGATGCTGCTGTGAAAGGGATGGACATTGAGGATGAAGCTGGCATCGGGAGTATTCTGGAAAGATAGATAGATAGATAGATAGATAGATAGATAGAGAGAGAGAGAGAGAGAGAGAGAGAGAGAGAGAGAGAGAGAGAGAGAGAGAGAGAAAAGGGATTGAGTAACAATGAAACATTATCGCCAAGAAAGTTTGTATATTTGTTTTTGTTAGTGTTTTGTTTTGTTTTGTTTTGTTTTGTTTTGTTCTGTTCTGTTTTGGTCTGTTCTGGTTTGTGCGTGTGTGTGTGTGTGTGTGTGTGTGTGTGTGTGTGTGTGTGTGGTAGGGGGGTGAGGGTGTGTGCGTGTGTGTGTGAGTAAAATGTCTTGGACATGGTATAAGACATCATTTTCGACATCATCTTTGATATCGTTTCAAAATCTTTGACATTGTGTCGACATCATCTTCAACATCGTTTTGGACATTGATTCCAAACTTAATCTTCAACTTCATTTCGACATCGACGTTGTCTTCGCCTATCATCGTGGACTTTTATCACAGCCTGAATTACATGTGGCTTTGCATTGGATATGCATATTTCTTCTTCTGGAATCGTCTGTTATCATCGATGCCGTGGTCCAGTGGTTTAAGGCGCTTGACTGGAGACGCGAGGATTGGGGTTCGATCTCCGACACGGCACTGCACTATGCCCTTGAGTAAGGCAATTTATTTACCTTTCTCTTTTATCGTACATCAAATAAAGGAAAATGCTATAGGCATATTGATACCAACGTGTGCACGTGTGCTATTCAAAAAAAAAAAAAAAAAAAAAAGAAGCGGAGGTGCCTTGGTCCAGTGGTTTAAGGCGCTTGACTGGAGAGCGAGGGTCGGGAGTTCGATCCCCAGCACGGCTCTTATGCCCTTGAGCAAGGCATTTTAATCTGCATTGTTCTTTTATCGTACATCAATTAAATGAAGTGCTATTATACAATGTTTGCATGTGTGTTTAAAAAATACATATATATCGGTACAGGGAATTTTTTAGACCATGATACGTGTGAGCATCAGTGATGAGGAACATTCTGAACTTTGAATTTGTTTCCTAGTCTATACTGTATTAAGTTTTGACATACTGTAATTCAATTAAATAAAATTAGATACTCAATCTAAATTCAAGTGAATTTAATTAAAATACATTTTGTACTTTCTGGTCATTATCAGAATCTGGTATCGTAGCATACCCTTTCCAGTCTTAATCAATCGTAGCCCTCGACAACAATGAACAACGCCATCTTGTGACTTGTGATAATCTCAATTTCACAGACTTCCAGCAGGCAAGGGGCAAACTGTTACACCTCTTAATTCTGAAAAAGGGGGGCGGGGTGGATGGCAATGGCGAATGGAGGGGGGGGGGGTTACAATGTGGCAAAAAAAGGGGTGGGGAACGAATTTATTGGCCCTCTTCCCCCTCCCTCCGGCTACCAAGCATGCAGTTTCTGCTTTTTGATCCTTAACACAGATGTTGGTTTTTTTTGTTTTCTTTTTGTTCGGGCGAGTGCTCCCCCTCCCAGGACAAAGAATCCTGGATTCACCACTATAAAGCATTGGGCATCACTGTAAAAAAATATGTAGTATTAATGCATTGGTAGATACAGGATTTTTTTTCCTCATTGGGTTGGGATCACCGGAATAGTTAATACTGCGAAAGGTCATTTAAAATTTAAATTCGTTGCTAGCTTGGTCTTTCTTTTTTCCTTTTTAAAAAATTCATGCTTTATTGATTCTTTCATCTCAAATGAAACATAACATTAACATCAACAGTATGGAGAATCATACAAATGACGTTAATTGGTCTGTTGCTAGCTAAAGGAAGGAAAGATTTCATGAAACATTTTTCAATTTGATTCGTTTTTCTTCAGGAAACATACACAAAGCTTAGCTAAGGGGTGTAAATGTCCCGATTTCACAGGTAAGAGCGAGAGAGAGAGAGAGAGAGAGAGAGAGAGAGAGAGAGAGAGAGAGAGGAAGAGAGAGAGAGGGAGAGAGAGAGTGAGAGAAAGAGAGAAGCCGAAATAAAGAGAAAGGGATAGGGAAAATGATTACAATAACGCGATCAAGCAAGTCAGTCCCTAATACCATAGAAATGGGGCCCACTTTTAGTTAAGATTCGTCGAGTATACATACTCTTCATACGGTTCTACCATTAGTTTTATGTTATTATAGAGAATTATAGAGAAAGGGAAAGGGAGAAAGTTTAGTGCCATCCCCGGGTGCCATCCTCAGATCTAAAAGTTCCTCTAGTAAATTTAACTCTTTCATCTGCCTCTAGTTATCACCATTTTTGTCTTTGAAGCCAGTAAAAAAAAATGTGTAAGTTTCTCTATGTGCTATAATGTAGAAAAGCTTCTCCCAAGCGCATTATAAAGACAAATTTATATCTTCTTCTAAGTTTGTTCATTGCAAATTAAATCAGCTGATCATATCATTTCTATATTTAGCATGACGTCAGGAGCTCCATGGTTTTACGTACGGTACGGCTCGCGCTTTCGGCGCGGCACACATAGCGTATAAATATTAAATGCACAGTCGAGTCTCAGTCGAAAGTCAGTCATATTCTGTCCGCATTGTTGCTGTTTGTGGAAGAAATAAGTGGACTAACTGCTAACTTGTCTGAATTCAGAACTTTCCACGATGGCCGGGACAAATGGAGGAATGGCCAAATGTGGCTTCATATTCCTGGATACACTGGCGATAGCACTAGGTAAGAAAAAGTGCGAAATGATTGTGAGATTCATTGAGAGTTGCAGACCGAAACTTGACGTACAACTTGGCCGTGTGTGGCCCCAGGGTCATACCAGAGCAGCCGGTGAATGCAACTCTCCGTGCATATGATGTATGAAATACCGTGCGAATTGCAGACGGATCGTGATAGTTGATACTCTAGGTTTCTACCCAAATAAATATGCATGATGACTATTTTATGGCCCGTTATGAGTCAGGTCGTGTTATAAGATACATTTGCGAGGATGATATGTTATATTTATGAAAACTTGATGCCTGAAATTGAAAAGAATTGCTGTCTGCTTGGTTTACACTGTGTAGTTACTGTAATCCTACCTGTCCGATATGAAACTAAGTGATTGGCATATGATTTGGCACAATTCACATTCAAAAGTAGGCAGCACTAGGCAGAAATGCTAATTCAGCCATGTTTGTAGATGGGTGAAGCCTGGGGGGGGGGGGGGGGGGGGGAGGAGACACCATGGGTACTGGTTGGAATAAAATAGTGATTAATGTCATTAAGACTTCTCTTCCTCCTTCTTTTCTTCTTCTTCTTCTTCTTCTTCTTCTTCTTCTTCTTCTTCTTCTTCTTCTTCTTCTTCTTCTTCTTCTTCTTCTTCTTCTTCTTCTTTCTTCTTCTTCTTCTTCTTCTTCTTCTTTCTTCTTCTTCTTCTTCTTCTTCTTCTTCTTCTTCCTCTTTCTTCTCCACCTCTTCCTCCTCCTCCTCCTCCTCCTCTTGTTCCTTTTCCCTTCCAGTCTTGTCTTTTCTTGAAATTCATATTTGCTCAAATTCTAGGGTCTATAGTTATGTTTCAACTGTTCAACTGTTTTCAAGAATAAATTATTCATTTATTCATTCATTCATCCATTCATTCATTCATTCTTTTTTATTATCTTCTTAATATTCCTGTCTTACTTTTCTTTTTTTCTCTTTTCTTCCGTATTCTTTTTACTTTTCTTTTTCCTATTCATCTTCTCCCTTTTCTTCTTTTCCTTCCTCTCCTTTTTTCTCTTCATTTTTTCCTTCTTTTTCTCTTCTTTCTTCTTTGTCTTCATCTTCTTGCTATTATAGCCATTGTTGTCGTGATTATCATCATATGCATCATATTAATTTGGCAAGTGCATTCTTTTATTCCCATGGAGAAAATACAGGGCCCGCCTGATTCCAGTAGCCAATGGGTTAACTACACTGTACAATGTACTTTTACGCTATATGGGCATTAAATTCATCCAAGTACATGTACATGTGGTTTAAAATGTATGCATATTTTTTTTTTATTAAATCAAGAAATTTTTTGGTTTTCTTTACACTGTAATTCAAAAGCAGCCCATGCCCTCGTGAAAACTTTAGCACAAGAAAAACACGTATCTTCATAACTTTATTCTTATTGAAATTGACTCATGCTTAGTCATTTGACATTGTAAATAAAATGGGGAATTAATATAGAAAGCCCAACAACAGATCATACATGTAATTTATATTGTTGTTATTCAGTAGGATTTTCTGTGACTGTGTATAGCTGTACATCTACATCTGAAATACATGTAACTTTGATGGAGATAATTGTACTACCAACAATTTCCTAGTAGTACAATTAAGGTGCTTTCACACATGATGCGACAGTGTGTTAACACACTGTCTCGACACACTTTTTTGTCTTCACACAATATGCTAATGAACACGCATTAACACGTCAACTCTTGATAAGAGAACATATTGTCAAAACTTACGCAAACAGTCTCATGGCAACAATTTTGCGCTAACTTTTTAGAAATTTGATTGGGGTGCATTTTTTTGTATCTAGGCAGCAAACAAAAATGTGTCCTGCCTCGGCGACATTTTTTGTCGCTCTATACCGGTACCCCATAGGCGTGTACATGTACACAAAAAGTGTGTCGAGACAGTGTGTTAACACACTGTCGCATGACTCGCATCATGTGTGAAAGCACCTTTATTAAAGCAAAGATTCAAACCAATTTGACTTTTATTGTCTTCTTTTATCATTCATTTGTTTGAATATTATAAAGAATACATTCAATTCAAAGACAAAGCCCCAATTCATTGTGAACGCCCAATTTGTATGATCAGTGGAAATTGAATTTATAAACAAATTAATTCATGACACACTTCTGTGGAGTGACGTGCAGTCTGAGTATTGCTATAAATAATCAACTAGTTGATTGTGCTGATCCCTATGAAGGAGATAGTACTTTACTGGGTATGATAGTACAAGTTATGATGAGTCATATCGGGGGGATAATTGACTATTCCCATCCAACTGGTGGGCTTATCTTCTTTGTCTGCGGTAATTGAAATCAGGATTTTCCTCAATTTTTGCCTTCCATTACGCCATTCAGAAAGATGTTTCACACACGTATGTTGGTATTATGATAGCCTCTTTTGTTGTTGTTGTTTTCTATTCACGTACTTGGTACTGTATACAATGGTTGAAAATATCTGCACTTATGAAAATACTAGCTTTTGAAATTAATCATTCCCATTCAAAGATTCAAATGTCTACATACTAAGCAAGTCCTTTTTGCTTGAAAGTAAATGGTTTGATTCACTTAATTGTTATTTCATTCACCTATTGTTCATAAGAATGATATTAACATTAGTCTCTTGCGTGTGTATATATATATATATATATATATATAGGAATCAGAGTTGGTGGTAGAATGCCTTTCTCCATTCTGCAGAGTCAAGAACAAAAATTGCTCTTGAAGAGTGACTAAGTAAATATGGGTGTCCTAGACTTTGGACCCTGAGGATACATGTAGTTTATAGAGGAGATGGATGTGTATATTGCTTACTGTTTACATGTACTGGGCTGACAGCATCCCGGGAGAACAATATGAAAGGGGCATATGGCGATTTTGGATGAATGAATATTGATATGTTTGGCCCTAGGCTGTATATTGTCATTAAGTGGAAGGGTGGAGTTTGTCCCGCTGTTACGGTTCATCCACAATTTTGCAAAATGGACTTGGGGCAGTAAGATAACTTGTACATGTATGATTACATGCAATGATTGCAATCACAGTCCCTGATTGAGGAGATGAGGGTTTTTTTCACTCACGATAATATCTGAGGATTAGGCAAAATATATTTTTGCTGTAAGGCACTCTTATGCCTGCATTCATACAAAGAGAAATTGTCCTAAAATGTGTCATTCCTTTGCCTTTTCTATATCATTTTAGCCTCATTTTACCATGATTCCTATTTCAGGTGTTATCATGGAGAATTTGAGTACAAATACTCTGAAATTCATGAACCGAAACAGAAAGAAAGAGAGAGCGAGAGATGGCAATAGAATTAATGAAAAGAACAGAAACAGCATGTACAAACCATGTTAATGTACATACAGTATGTAGGTTGATTGATTTTTTTTTTTTATGTCAGATGTCATGGAGGAGTTCACATCTTCTTCTGATTGTACAACTTGTGATATGTCTGCTCTGTAAAAAAAAAAAAAATTACTCCTGGATCCATAATACAGCATGGAAT
>CM057154.1:3663580-3718580 GCA_029962745.1 Echinometra lucunter
GTATCTCCACATGTAAATTGTATCAGAATGTATCAGAAAACATTTATGTTGGGTGAATTCTAGAGAGTGATTATCAAGAAATTTCATTTAAAAAAGTTACCCCGGTAACATGATTTCATCAGGTTTTATGTGACAAATAGTATACCGTAGTAGCATAAGGCTTGTCTCTGAGTCTTCTTGTACCAGTGTACAATATTCCCAAAGTTTGCAAAATGTGTGAACACCATGCACAGGATAAGCACGCATTAAGGTCCAGGGGATAAGCTAATGAGCTATTTGTACACCCTTAATGGACACCTTCAAACAACAGCAATGATGCCACAGTTATGACAGATTGGTCAATTTTCTGCTTGGCTAATGCTCACAAGATAATTAACACATTGATGAGTCATTCATAATAATGCTGTATTGCCATATTATGGATGAAAATATTAGTAGTTAGCAGCCTGAACTTGGCTAAGTGCACTTTTTAGGTGAGATAAATTGTCTTTGTAGTTTTGCAATGTGGAGCTAGTCTTATAACCTCATTTAGGAAGAAAATATTGTTTTTCATGTGTAGTGTCTTTTCATTGGTTTGATATGAAAGAAAGTACACCGGCCCTTTCATATCATTGTTTAGTTCTGCGAATTCTATTAAAATGGAAGAATTAGATTTAAGTTTTGATACTCGATCAACCAACATACATGTACATACAATACATGCATTGCTGAATGAAGTTGGGCATGAACTCTGATTTAAATGAGCTTAGTTATAAATATGACCCCCCCCCCAAAAAAAAAAGAAAATGCCGTTTCCACTGGCAACCCCATGAAAAATTATCTTGTTTGAGTATTTTAGAACTAGAATTCATCTCTCGAGTTATACAATGTAGTATTCAGCCATGCATCTTTTTCTTTTCATCGCATGTCAGTGGCCGATCCAGGGGTTGGCGTAGGGGCACGTGCCCCTCCTTATTTTCATAAAGCACCAAAGTTGCCGCTGCACTGCTTAATTGAAATTGGCACCATCTCACATGAAACGGTGTAGTCTCGCATAAAGCCATCGCACATGAAATCTTCACTGGGGCAGCTGCTTTACTGATAAGTTTTGTGCCTCTCAGCCCCTGTGCCCCCACTGTTTTTAAACCCCTGGATCCGCTAGTGCATGTCTCTTCTGCATTAGTGCTTCATGGAACAAAACACCAATGGGTTGTTACTTGTCTTGATGTACACCCTTTTTCTGATTCAGAAGTAGAATATGGATGGTATAATTGAATTTTAGGCGAGGATGCTCATGCTTTTAACAAGATTACACCCAAGAGGAGAGGTGTTCAGATTTCAGCAGGGGTCTGTGCAAGGCTTTCACCTGCGTCAATACATCTGGTGATGATTCCCAACTTTGCTTTAAGTGTCATTAAACAGAACAGATTCTGTTAAGGGACTTTTGTAAGAGCTTGGTATTTGTCTATTACTCTGTCTGTGTTATATTGTGTCTTTATCTTTTAAGAACTTTGTCTCTGCAAAGAAATCATCTTAACTGACCTTTATACATGTACATGAACATGTATAGGATATTATAGCACAGTACAATATATAAATAAAACAGAGCTCAATCCCAACATACATGCTACAAGGGGGGGGGGGGTGTATCTGCATTCACATGTGTTTTCACAATAGCAATCATAAATGAAATTGATGATATCTCATTCACTCTTAAGAACAAAGGAGAATGAACATTGCATCTTTACTCTGATCAGACGAAGATGTGAAAACATTCCAGATGCATCTAGATCTCCATGTGCGGGTACTTTATGATGATTCTGTATGAGAATTATCTTTTGACAATAAAAAAAACACCTCTGCCTTTTGGCTGTAAGATTTATATATGCAGGTACCTTTACTAAAATATTAGAGACACTAATTAAAAACTACTGTATCCCCAGATTTGACGTACAATGTATGGAAGTTTGTTATTAATACTTTTTCATGGACTTATTGTAAGGTACAAAAGTAGTTCATTGCATACCGCAGGGACTCAGTTTTATAATTATGAGGGGAGCAATAAAAAGCTCTCCTAGAACTT
Organism: Echinometra lucunter; assembly: GCA_029962745.1. NCBI lineage: Eukaryota > Metazoa > Echinodermata > Echinoidea > Camarodonta > Echinometridae > Echinometra > Echinometra lucunter. Next base: position 3,665,643 of record CM057154.1, read on the forward strand.
TTAAGGAGAGCGGTAGAGGAGCACTGCAAAAAGCTCTTCTTAAACATACAAGGGGAGCTTTTTGTCCAATTAACAAAACGGATGGAGGAAATATATGTACTAAGTTACAATCAACAACCAAAGGAAGGAAACAATCAAATATGCAATATTTATGCTGTACCTCATTGAACTTTTTATTGTAATTCTTGAAATATATTGTTTTACAATGTATTGTAATTGTGTGTTATAAAATCTTTTTTAGTAAGGTTTTGATTTTGGCTAAAAGTGAAGTCACTGACACTATAGTTTTACATTCAGTTACCAGTTTAAGTGATGTCACTCTAGGCACAGGCCAGAATACACTGATGACATTGAAATGACATGCAAAAACATGTATTTGAATGTATCAGTTCAAAGTCTTAGGAATACACAAATTTCTTGCACATGCTATGCCTACACTACAGTCACAAATACATATTACAATCCCCCCCCCATTTCCCCCCTTCTTTTTAACAATTTTTAAACAAAATTAAGAAATGAAAAGTGAGCACCATGGCCCTATGATAAAGCAAAAGCTAGAATTCATGGAAGACATTCAAATGACACGCAAATGAAATTTGGGCAGCATGGCCCCCCTCTAGGCACAGGCCAGAATACACTGATGACATTGAAATGACATGCAAAAACATGTATTTGAATGTATCAGTTCAAAGTCTTAGGAATACACAAATTTCTTGCACATGCTATGCCTACACTACAGTCACAAATACATATTACAATCCCCCCAATATTTCATAAGTATTTTACTGAATGCACTATAAAGTATTTTCCATATGATAATGCAGTAAATAAAATCCATAAATCTGGGACATAAAACAAGATCTACGAGTATAAAGTTGGGCTTAGCCTTACTACACTTCCAAGTTGCTCGGTAAAGTTTAGTAAAATAGTAAACTTAACTAAAATAAAGAGCCCGAGCTGAGGTCTTCCCAATATTGGTGGTGACTCACGCATTGCCATTGCTGAAAAGTATGGGAGCAACTTTCACATGATGTGAAGTTTACCGGTGAATATACGATAAGTGTGTAGGATTTCTCTATTTTCTAGCTTGAATTCATCGGTTTCTATCACCCTGGTCGCGTTTGATGTAGGCCGCCATATTTGTTGTTCCGAACAACGGAACTTCTTTCGCTTGCGCCTGACGAGTGGCCGGCGAAGTAGTGTTGCAACGAATCGCCGAAACTCGGATTCGTTTCAGATTTTTCTTCCCGAAATTCGTTTCGATTCGGATTCGGAATTATTTTTATTTGTTTGAAATAAAAAGTCGGAAACATGCGTGTTTTTTTGTTTTAACTTCCTTTTTCTTCTTTAACATGCGAAGCGCGGGGATGCGCGATCTTGATTCGTTGTTCAAATAGAAATTATTCAAACTCCGGTATCTTTAAAAACAAACTTATAATAGTAGCAGAAATTATTCAAACTCCATTATGTTTAGAAATGAACGTACGATAGAAGCAAAAATTATCTAAACTCCGTCATGTCTAGAAAATGAACGCACGATCAAAAATTATTTAAACTCCGTAATGTTTTAAAACGACCGTACGTTAGAAGCAAAAATTAATTAAACTCCGTCACGTCTAGAAAATGAACGCATGATCAAAAATTAATTATTCAAACTTCTTAATGTTTTAAAACGAACGTATGCAAGAAGCAAAAATTATTCAAACGCCGTCATGTCTAGAAAATGAACGCACGTTAGAAACAGAAATTATCCAAACTCCGTCATCTTTAAAAGCAAACTTACGATAGTAGTAGAAATTATTCAAACTCCTTTATGTTTTAAAACGAACGTACGATAGAAGCAAAAAATATATAAACTCCGTCATGTCTAGAAAATGAACGCACGATCGAAAATTAATTATTTAAACTCCGTAATGTTTTAAAACGAACGTACGTTAGAAGCAAAAATTATTTAAACTCCGTCATGTCTAGAAATGAACGCACGTTAGAACAGAAATTATCCAAACTCCGTCATCTTTAAAAGTAAACTTACGATAGTAGTAGAAATTATTCAAACTCCGTAATGTTTTAAAACGAACGTACGTTAGAAGCAAAAATTATGTGAACTCCGTCATGTCTAGAAAATGAACGCACGATAGAAATAGAAATTACTTAAACTTCGTAATGTTTTAAAACAAACTTACGATAGTAGTAGAAATTATTCAAACTCCATTATGTTTAAAAACGAACGTACGATAGAAGCAAAAATTATTTAAACTCCGTCATGTCTAGAAAATGAACGCACGATAGAAATAGAAATTATTTAAACTCCGTCATGTTTAATAACAAATTTACGATAGTAGGAGAAATTATTCAAACTCCATTATGTTTAAAAAACGAACGTACGATAGAAGCAAAAATTGTTTAAACTCCGTCATGTCTAGAAAATGAACGCACGATAGAAATAGAAATTATTTAAACTCCGTCATGTTTAAAAACAAACTTACGATAGTATTAGAAATTATTCAAACTCCATTATGTTTAAAAACGAACATACGATAGAAGCAAAAATTATTTAAACTCCGTCATGTCTAGAAAGTGAACGCACGATAGAAATAGAAATTATTTAAACTCCGTCATGTCTAGAAAATGAACGGACGATAGAAATAAAAATTATTTAAACTCCGTCATGTTTAAAAACAAACTATCGATAATAGCAGAATTCAAACTCCATTTTGTTTAAAAACATGTTCAACTGAGTGCTGGAGTTCCCGAATCTTCCGAATCTTCCGAATCAAGCAGCAAAATTCGGATTCGGCAGGATTCGTTTCGACAACGCAAATTCGCGAATTTTCAGTTCGGTTCGGAAATTCGGAAACAACACTAATACGTGATACCCTCTGCCGTTGTTTCTTTGTCGAACCCTACCCCGAACCTCCAGCTCTTGACAGTCTTGATTGTAACTTTTTTACTGGCACTCATGTTGTTTTTCTTTCAAATCAAATCAAAGACAAAGTCCATTCCATACCCTAGATCTGGCGCCTAGCAACGGATCGCTCAGCTCAGCTATCCGGCCGGCCACGCGCAGCTCAGCGATCGCGAGGCGCGCTATTAATCGCGCTACCTAAAATGGATTAAGGCGCGCATGTAGCGCGCGATCGCTCTCGCGCGCCTTAAAATCGAGTCCCTGATACCGAAAATTTTCTAAAATGAGGCCTGAATGTACATGTAGTATTCTGAACCAGTATAATATACATGTACAAGTCTGCATTCATATTGTGTTTAAACATTTCTTAGAACTAGCAGTTCTTGTTGTATTTGGAAACAAAGTTGTCATGGAATGTACATGTAACCTCATGAAAAACTGGACCATCACTTACATGTACTTCATAGCAGAAAGGGATTTTTTTAATTATTGATGTTGCCTGCACCAAACCAATTTAGGAAATGCTCAGAAATGTGACCCCCTCAAGGAAGGAAAGACCCTTTAGACTGGCTCCTGTTTATGACAGATACGATTAGGTTCTCTAATTGGGCCAATCAGAACATGATTCCTCGCGGGCTGAAGTTAATGAACCGAATGTTATACTCCATTACACAGTATCACCTAATATTGGTCCTATGTCTCCCTGATTACAGTTAATATACAGTGATGGAATATACAGTAAAAATAGAAGGGATCAAAATGAATTTCCATTTTATTTGTAATATTTAGAGGGGAAATGAGGAAGGTGGAACACTGTCATTTATAAAGAAATCACAGGTTTCATGATCTGTTACCTACATGTAAGAGTATTTGATAAGACTGAATCATTCCAGTATTTCTCATGGTACTGTCTCTAAACATAGAATTCAAAGAAAAGATTGTGTTTTGTTAATGATATTTGAAATGCCAAGAAATGCAAAGGCCCCAGGGAGAATGTTGTATTGGGTGTTTCAGAAAGCTGTTTGTAAAGTTACGCATGACTTTGCAAATGACTTGAGTATAAAATGCCAAATGGGATGCCCAAAGTTTTTCCTGAAATTTTAACAATGTGATTGTATATCCCGTAATCTCAATTAAATTGTGGCAAAAAAATATACTCCGCAATAAAAATGTTTTCAAACAATAGTAATATTAATGTCTGCATATTTCACCTTTGGCTGTTGCGATATAATGATTGAGAATCCTATTTGGCTTGCCACATTCAAGTTGTTCATAGAGTCATTCATAAATTTACGAACAGCTTTATGAAACATCCTCCAGAAAAAACACAGTACTACTATTGCTACTACTGCTGCTACTACTGATACTACTGCTGCTACTACTACTGCTACTACTACTGCTACTACTACTACTACTGCTGCTACTACTACTGCTGCTACTACTACTGCTGCTACTACTACTGCTGCTACTACTACTACTACTACAACATGTACTACTACTATGGCTGCTGCTGCTGCTGCTAGCACTACTACTACTTTTACTTCTACTACTACATTTCCACCAAAATCTTTTTGTCCTTGGTCAATTATGAAGATTCCATTTTAAGCATCTAGAATTCACTTGGGCATATACTTGAAGAAATCTCTCATCAAGAAAATAATTTCAACTTCCAATTCACTGGCACCCGAAATGCTCTTTAAATATTTACACTCTTGGTTGGAAAGGGGGTGAATAGTGAAAAGCGGACTAAAAATAGTCCATAATTCAATCATAGCAATTTATGAGTCAGAGATATGTGGCCAGAAATCCATGCCATGCAGAAAAGGATTATCCATCAATCTGGGTATTCAGACTTCACACCTTTAAACCCTTTCATACTGCAAAAACCAGCCCACATTTCTCTCCTACATGTATGTCATACAAAAAAAAAATATATATATATCCTGGTCTGGATGTATGGAATGCATGGAGTGTATACATGTGCCTATTTCATATCTCATTAACATTGTGTACATGTATATGCACCTACCCTTTATGTTTTGAGCACGAGTTTGAGGATGAATTACATTCTGAATATTTTGATATTATGATCAATTCTTAACTTATTATCACATAAAAATAACAAATATTAAAATCAAGAATAACACTTTTTCCCCATGCCCCTGCCCCCTTTCCTGTTTTTGGTGAATTGCTGTGATCTGTTCTCTTCAGCTGTATTCGGGAAGAGTCAAGTACATGTGTTGTTAAACATAACACATTGTTTTTCTTATTTTAAGAATTGCGAAAGCACTTTATATTAACCAGACTTCACTATGATAATGACCACAAAACAATATTTCCTCATACATGTATAGTCCAATTAGTCCATTTAAAAAATTAGAATCATTTGATATCATTTGTTATTTCAAATTTTCTTTTATTTCCATAATTTCAGAGCTTTTTTCTTGACATTTTAAATCCAGATTGCAATTCATTGTCAAATTTGTTTGTGTTTGAGTATGAGGTGGTCCTGCTTCATATTTTGTTTATTTATTTTTTCAAACATATTTTGTATTGACTTCACGGTTCTTAGCAGACCTCGAAGAGTATCATCTAAAGCTGTTTCCTGCAGAAAATTATTTTAAACCAGATTTGCATTCAGGTGTGAATTGGGTTTTTTTCTAGGGCAGTGCCTAATATCCCAAATATTTGCCTTCAGATGAATGAAAGTGCATTCAGCAAATCATCGGTTGCCTGGCAGAAGGGAACGAGTGCCCTGACAGGCAAAAGGGAACGAAAAGACATACGGTCAAATATTGAGATATTTTAAGAAATCTGTGAATAAGTACTTCAAGAACATTCCAGGATAGATCTGGTATAAATGTCTTTAAGTAATTATTCATAGATTTCTTAAATATCCCAGTGTTTGACTGCATGTCTCGTTATTCCTTTTTGCCAGTAATGGGCGCTCGTTCCCTTCTGCCGGGCAACCAACGAAATGTGTTAAGGTCTGCCAAGTGAGTTCAGATGATGTTTAACAATATGGCTTGGGACAGAAAGAGGATCAAGTGCGTGAGAATGATGATGTTGATTTTTTATTGCAGTGATGAGGATAAAGGTATTTGATCTTGAGATTATTAGCTCCCTGTTGTACTGGTGACTCAAAAGTGATGAGAGGTGGTAGACTGGTAGAGGTCTCGGAGCAAGAAAGATTTTCAAATGAGACTATTGAATTGTAGGATGGGGAGAGGAGAAGAGGAGGGAGGAATGGAGGAAGGGAGTAAGGAGAGAGGGGTAGTGAGGGGGGGGAGGGGAGGGTGGGGAAGGAAGGAAAAGAGGAAGAGAAGGGAGGAATGGAGGAAGGGAGTAAGGAGAGAGGGGTAGTGAGGGGGAGAGGGGGAGGGCGGGGAAGGGAGGAAAAGAGGAAGAGGAGGGAGGAATGGAGGAAGGGAGTAAGGAGAGAGGGGTAGTGAGGGGGAGAGGGGGGGGAGGGCGAGGGAAGGGAGGACAAGAGGAAGAAGAGGGAGGAATGGAGGAAGGGAGTAAGGAGAGATGGGTGGTGAGGGGGAGAGGGGGAGGGCAGGGAAGGGAGGAAAAGAGGAAGAGAGGGAGGAAAGGAGAAAGAGGGAGATGGGGAGAGAGAAATAGTGAGAGATGGGAGAGAGAGAGAGGGAGAAAGAGAGAGAGAGAGGGGTACATGTATATGTTCACATGTATGATATAGAATAAAAAGGAGCAAAAGAGGGAGAAAGGAAAATACAATGTACCACAATGCTATAGGGAATGATAGGAGAGGAGTGAAATGGGAAAAGAGGATGTACAAAGAAGGTACAAAAAGAAAGTGGAAGAGAGAAAAATTAATTAAAGGATAAAGTGTCCTGCAACTTTCTTCATGTTTGAAGACAATTTTGAAGGTCTAAAATAATGAAGGGGGGGGGGGCAGAGAGAGATGAAAATGTAAATTATTTAGTTTTTCAGCTATTTATAAGAACCCTGTCTTGTCACTCCTAAAGCTTTGATAAGGAGGCCTATTCAGTGATTTTGCTCTAGTAATAAAGTGGACTATGATATTGATGGGGAGAATAAATGATTTTTTTCCAGTATTAAATGTCACTTACCGGTAATTATATTTTTCATTTCATTTTTCAGTGGTCCTGCCAGCGCTGCTTTTCCGTCTACCAGGCTTTGATCTGCCCGTGTTTCAAAGAGGTTTCTTCTGTAGCGACGAGACGATATCTTACCCATACAAAGACTCCACAGTCCCATCCACTGTCCTTTATGCTGTGGGAATCGGCCTCTATCTTGTTATTGTAAGTATAGAATGTACTGTAATTGATGCTTTTTTGCCCAGAGCATTATTCATTACAAGACATATGATGGATTTGAGCTCAAATATCCCCTTGCAATTTGGATCAAGTGACGGATCGTCTGGTAAAGTGTAGGGATTTTTTTGTAAACTTAGTGTAATTTCAGATCTAATAAAGGAAGCTTCCCCCTGGGTTTTGATATATCCAGAACTGTGATCATGTTCATGGATACTGAAAACCAAGAAAAAAAACCCCCAAAAACATTATCACAAAAAATTGCGACTAAAGCAGAATATATGTTGGAAATTGTGAGTCTTAGTTTCTCTGCTATTTTTTTTTTTTTGAGCATTGTTGCCTAGTAATGCTCAGTAACTTTTCAAGATTCATATCAAATTCTACTGACAATGCCTGTGATATCTTTTTGCACTGGGGTGTATGGTGGACCTAAATCAAACTGTCAATATGGGTTAAACTGCTGATAATGTGCTTTGAAATATTTTTTCCACTCCTTTTTAGAGGTTCATTAAACTTTCTTGTACTATTAGTTCATTCATGATCATGACAGCCATCTCATCCATCCTTGATTTTTATCAAACTGCTTTTCCCCATTCATTTTCAAATGGAATCATCCATTATGAAAAAAAAAACACCCCAAAACAAAAAGGAAATACAATATACCTGTATTCATTATGATATGAAATGAATGAGGACGACATAGTTCAAACAACTGTAGTCAGTTACAGATGTGAAACTTACTAGCAAACTTGCTATTTCCTGTCTGCCTTGGTTAGTTTCATCCTGTAATGAACTTGGAAAGAATGTTATTTACATGAAAGCAATTGTGATCTTCATCAGATGTGTAGCTTTCAGTATGACTGATTTTGTTGGACTAGTTCATTTTCAGGTTATATTTCCTATTTTCAATAAAATACCTGATTTGTTCCTCTCTCTTGTATGAATGTCAAATGTGTTGTAGTGATGACTGGAAAGAGAATTCTTAGTGGAAACAAAGTGTTTTCTGTCCATTTTCAAGAGTTGGTTGTTCATTTTCATCTCTAACCATAGACAAGAGAGGAATTATCATAATAATACTTGTATAATGTTACCACGTTGTTGTTTCCTGTATAGAGCACTCACAACATTGCACAGTAACAGCTCACATATCTGACAGTCCGTGAGACTGGCTAGTTTTCAAAACTAAGTAAAATAATGCAGTGTGGTGAGCACTGCAGAATAGACTTTGGTGAAGCTAATAAACAAGATTGATATTGATTATAGTGGAAGAAAGATGTGGGATGATGGAGAGGGTGGGGGGAGGAGGGGGTGAGGGGGGGGGTTGAGGTGGGGAGGGGGGAAGATGAAGAAGGAAAGAAATGGATAAATTCAGAAAATGAATCATCATGAATGATTATGCAAGTGCTTGACCTCTCTTGTGAAGCCATGGGCCAAACTTCTTTCAAGTGATTCTAGTAAGTAGATATGACCGCAGGGCAACCTTGTTTGTGTGTGTTCATGAATGCACATTAGCACTTAACCCCTGTCTTTGGCTAATTCTTGCTACTTGGGCATCGTCAAGGACTTCTTGAAAGGCAAAAACAAGTGTTGGTCAGTGGTGACTCATTTCTGTTACTATCAGTGTTCTACTGTAATTTCTGAAGTTTTTCGCAACCAAATATCAAGATTTTGAAGAAAAAAAACAAAGAAAAATAAAAGCTTGCAAAGCATATGATCTAGAAAAAAATTACCATTTCTCAGTGTATTGTTAGCTATTCTAAGCAAATACTTGACAATATTGATCCTGCTGAATTGTGGCGTGGCAGATTTACTACATTCATACAACATAGCACAACAACAATCAACAAAATCATGTATTAAAACTAGGAAAACTTGACATAATGTTGCAGGGATTGCTTTTGGGGTAAAGAATCAGTCCTAAGTGTCATAGTCCGTACAAAAAAAAAAATTGGATCTGTGGATCCAGATGTATATACATGTATAGTACTTTCACTGAGTTGTGGGTAGAATAATCCCACACTACACTATTTTCTTCTTCTGGTCCTCACAGATGATCACAACAGAGATTGTCATCTTTGCCTACCGCAAGCGCCAAGACCTTGACTACCTTTCTCCAGACACCTACAACCGATGCTGCGGTGGTGTGGTCATCCCGCCCCTCCTCTACCAAGTTGTCCGCTTCACCGCCGTCTTCTTCTTCGGCCTCCTTGTCACCATGACGACCTTTGACATCACTAAGAACGTGGTCGGCCGTCTGCGACCTCACTTCCTGGATATCTGCCAGCCGGACTTTGACAACCTGACTTGTTCCGATGGAGCTCGTCAGTTCTACATCACAGATGATGTCTGCATGCCCGAGGATCCTAAGAGGATGATAGAAGCAAGGTGAGATCACTCTCATGTTACAACCTGGGTCTGGGTAGCACTAAGCGTCAAGTAGGAGGTTGACACATTGATTTCATCAATATTCACAGTTCACAGTAATTGCTTATTTGGAGTATTTACATGTACATGGCATGGTGAAAACAACAAATTTTTAATTGAAATGATTTTCTGTAATGCAAGAGATGGTAATACAACATCACATTGATTATGGTAATTAACCTGTTGAATACTATGCCGGAGATAACTTGGGCTAGGGTATATGGAAAAAGTGTGTTATACTAATATCAAATCGTGCTTAATGAGTTAACAGTCCTGCTTCATGTTCATCTGTTGAGCACGATTTGATTTCAGTATAACACACATCTTCCGTAGACCCTAGCCTGAGTTATCTCTGGCTTAGTGTTCAGTGGGTTTTAAAGAAGTTGATAATGCATAGGACCCAAAAGTCATTTTGTAACAGAACTTTTGATAAAATACATACATGTAATGGTTGTAGTTATAAAGTTTACAGTAAGGTTTCCTCCCCTCCTTTTGCTCACTTTTTCAATGATTCCTACAATCATACATTTTCTCTTACTTCCAACTTTCAGACGATCCTTCCCATCAGGCCATGCAGCCGTCGCAGTATACACCATGCTCTTTGTAGTGGTAAGTAGGAATGTATAGATGAATGAGAATCCTTTAGATTTTATCCCAAAAGGATCGATAAACCCTAAACCTAATCATAAGCCTGACCCTAAACCTAACCCTAAACCTAATCTTAATTCTCATCCTTAGCTTGACCTTTTTCCTGACCCTAACCATAACAATATGTGTTAGCATGACACTTAACCCATTGCCTACAAGAACCGGGGAAGGGGGGGGGAGGCTGTATTAAACCAATGGGAATCAGAGAATGCAGTATCAAGGGGTTAAATGATATCACCAAGCCATCCTTCTGGAGGAGATTTAAGTGCTCCATCTTCGTCTCATTTGAATTAGCTCAAACAATAGCAATTGGAAAGTAAGGTTTCCCTCCCCTTCCCCATTCTTCTCAAAACCTATATCATGGCATGGGTATATGGTGAACACCTTGAAAACCATTGCAGAGTTTTGGTATATTCATCAGTGTTGTCTCTTTTACTGCCTGAGGATGAATAACGTTGGTGGACTGTTTCCTTATTCCTGTTCACTTTTGATCCAGGGTGACTCTCACCCCTAATAACTTGAATCATTATTGGCTCAATAAATGATTCCTGTAGCGGCTTGGTAAACAGGTCTCTGACTCACCGCCCAAAAACCTTGATCAAGTCATTCCCCCTCATAATTTGCAACGTCTTCTATTTGCCCTTAAGGTAGACTGATCTTGCTTCATGTGCAAGTCATGAAACATTGTCAGAATTCATTAGGTTGTAAGAGTCTCCCTGTTAAGTTCCGTTTTTGTCTTGTGGTAGAGTCTCTGTTTGTTTGGAGGTACCTTCATCCGAGTTAGGCTGGATTAGAATACCTTCAGCTTAATAAGTAGGGAGACCGATGGCCTAGACATATATGTAACATTGTATGTTTGTCACTCGTATAAGGTTGTATGAAAAACATAGATAGGGAGTGATCGTACAAAATGTTAGGCTTTCCTTTTCTCTCTGAGTCATTTCACATGCAAATCAATGGCAAATTTACTTCAGAAAAAAATAAGAAGCAACCCTTTTTGTACTCTAGCCCTGTAGTGCCTGCTATTAAAGCACAATTCAATGTGCTCTCCATGTATTTTTTAAAGAAAATATTTTTAGATGAATTGTGCACCTGTAGATATGTAATTGTTATGTAATTTCATTTTTCGCACTAGTTGCACCGTGAGCATTTGATTCTCGAATGGATTCGGCGCCTTACAAATCATATTATTGTTATTATTATTACCAAAAAATGGCAAGTCAGTGACATTTTTACCTTTCAGTAAACACACACTCAGCCACAATCTAACAGTGATATTCATGATTGACACACTGACTAAGAACAATGAATAATGAATAACAACATTGTAAAAAAATGAAACAAAAGAAACATTGCTATTTCCTTGATTGACACTCTGATGAAGAACAATGAATGATAGGTGGCAGTAGTGTATAAAAGGTTAAACGAATGAAAACAGCTCCTCCCCCACATTAGGGAGAGAAGCAAATAGACTTATCTCTGCAGAAAAGTACTTTTTCTGCTATTGAGAAAATGTCTGGATAATGGATTGATAGACCGTGACCATTCAATCTATTAACCTAATTACAGTAGCATTTCACCCTGAACTAATGCTGATGGATGGACCACTTCATGTCTGAGAAACACATTAAAATACCTCAGTAAGAAGTGGAAATGAATGCCTCCATAGTACATTTGTCAATCAATTTACTGATCATTTCCATGTACAGTATTTAGCAGTGCTGCATTGAGTAATGTTTAAAGTATTAATTCTTTGACAAGTTCTTTTCAACTTTTTTAAATTTCCATCCATTTCAACATAATTTTCTATTCAACTCAATTTTTAATGGATTTCGTCCAGATTTATTCAAAATTCAACCCCATTACCATGCTGTTTTATCCACATGTAGGTGAGATACATTAAAAAATGAGCATTAAAAAACAGATCTACCGGGTACTAATTTTCAACACAAGGAAGGCTGAAACATATTCAAAACAAATGATGCTTTGATACAGTTCAGTAAAGTACTTATGGTAAGACTTGAATTAAAATATTTTTTGCTGAAACTCATGCTCGGGAATCATTATTTTGAAATCTTTTATTTTTTTTTCTATATTTCTTTTATTTTTCTTTCATCTGAGTAAGAAAATATGTAATAAAAATCATTTGAAAGGCAACAGTTTTATTTTGAAAGAAAACAAATCAAACAAACACTGTATACCTGACCTCCAACTGTGAAGTCAACAAATAAGTCATTTTAACTTTTTATGCAGAAAGATAGGGTTGAAGTATTTTATGTAGGAGTTGAAATATAGGTCCAAAATCAACAACAGTGTTTTTAGAAAAATAGCCATAAGCCATAGCCATAGCCGTAAGGGATAATAGAACGATATGCTCCAAAAGTTAAGACTTATTTCTAGTTACTGTTGCGGAAAGGTGTAGGTTGTTTTGTAAACAGTTTAAATTTTGAAGGAGGTCAGTCAGAATACACTGGTATTTGTCGCCAAAAACCAAATAGCATAATTATTGAGTCATTTGAGTGGAATATATTCTTTTTTTTTGCATACGTGTACTTGTCAGAATGATTTGATTACAGTTAGAAAGTAAGATAGTCACTTTCAAAGTCAAGTTTCTTTTCCCATGAGTTTAATGAACATGCTGTTTTTCTGTTCAGCATAATATAAAAGGGGTTTGCATTTATAAACAGGAAAATTAAGCTCTGCGTTTTTGTACTTTTTGTTGTAAAAATTGTCTCAATCTGTCCTGAACCTGTATTTGCCTCATAACATATGGGTGATGATATTACTTGAACTGTGACGCCAAATCACAAGACTGTCCTTGTAGATCTTGCCATATCATTGGTGTCATTTGGGGGAGGGGGACAGGGGGACAAAAATTTGTAGGGGTGGGGTACACAACACAATAGGGTATGTTCCCTCTAAAAATAAATTGGAAAAAAAGACACCTGATCAAACCAATAAGATATTTCCTCAAAAAAAAATTAGAAAAAGAGACACCTGACAAACCCTGTCAGCAAATTTTTAGGTATGTCCCTCCAAAAATTTTAAACTGAGGAGTCGGACCTTTTTGTTGTTTTCTTTTGCTTATCAGCAAAATTTTGGAAAGTGTCTCCCAAAATTATAAAACGGATCGACACCCATGTGTATATTGATTGCTGAGTTGCCCTTTTTCTCCCTTTTTCATCTTCTGCATTTTTCACTCTATAGAATTTTCACTTTATATACACATTTGGAAGTCACGTAGCTCAAGGTAGAACAGAACAGTTTGCCAGGTTAAGCAATTGCCTACCAAAACTGTATGGTTCTTTTTTTTTGTCTAGGTTATGGAGAGAGTTCAGTAACAACCCGTTCAGAAGAAACTTTTTAACTGATTTAACTGATCCAAATTACCTTTGTGGTTAGGCAATATTTTGTGTAACTCTGATTGTTTCTTTGATTGTCATGTATTTAATCACTGTTTTGCATCTTGAAATATGACTTCAGTATTACTGAATCTGTTGTTGTTTTTTATGCTCTTTATTTCTCATTAAGATAATTCATAACAGTTATTTCAAACGGGGGGGAACACCCTTCAAGCTCTGCTTTTTAGTGGGCCTCCTTCCCTGTCAGTTTCTGCTGTTCGATCTATATGAACATGTATGTAAACTGTACTATCATTGTAAATATGATTGAATTGAAAGTGGAAAAATAAATGAATGAACGAATAATGAAAGAACTGATGGTACAAGGGGTATAAAACTTCGTTAAGAATCTGGGTATAAATGGCAAAAATAGTTTCCCTTTCCAAATCAGTCATTCCTTAACGTTTTCACAGTCCTAAAAAAGAATTCCTGCTTCGGTTTCCTATCACGATTCTCATCTGACCTTTAGATGTTGCAAAAGTAGTGACTAGTCCTTGGCTTGTGGTGTGTGTGTCTCAGTAAAGTCTTGGAGACTTGGAGGGATCATGAAAGGGCAAGAAGGCATCCACTTTTAAAGTCAAGTTTTGGTTTTGAGATTATGCCTTACTTCCTGCTTGTTAAAGAGAAGCTTGAGTTCTACGAGGAGGTGAAAAATAATATGTGAGTTTTCTCAAGTCTTTTAATATCAATTTGGAAGAAAGTCATAGTAGAAATATCCCCTGAAAAGGAATCATCTCCAAATGCCCTCATATTCAAAGTATGACAAGAAACGGCTGGTGTGCTTGGCCAAACATTTTTCATATTTTTCCCTTGTACTCATTTCTGTGTGCAGCACATAATTTGCTTTTCAACAAGATGTCAGTTTAAAAAAACAAAAGGCATACACCACTTTTTATTTACTTCGTAATGAACCTTTTCTAAATCCTTTGAAATAGTTTCTTCCTCATTGTAATTGCATGACCAGAACTCCATTTTATGTTTAGGCCTGCCCTTGGTGTTGAAATTGCACTGGTTTAGCCAGGAGGTGTTGCCAATAAAGTATCTTTGCCTGTATTTTGGTACATGATAGTTGTTTGGCAAGCACTTTGACAGTGACATACATGTGTGTGTGTAACTGTGTATGCTCACAGGAGATATTTTTAGAGTAAACTCCCTCTCCACCCATCATAGATATTGGCCTTGTGTTACTTTTAATCGACTAGTGCTTTTCTGTTATATTCTAGAACAGTAGTTTGTGAAAAAAGATTTCTCTTTTTTAATAATACCCTGTTGCAGCTGTGCATAGATTTGAATAATATGTAATAATACATTGCAATATTATATGAGGAGATGAGGTTCACAGTTGGAGACTATAAGTAAGTACTTCTAACATCATTTTGTAAGGTGATGATTAAATTAAATACACCAGGGCAGTACTCTAACGGGCGCAGGACAGATGGATGTAAAAATCTAAGTCCCGTACCCCCAAACTGCAATATTTTTACATAGGGCTCATGCAAAGAGACCCTAAATCTTGATCCCTTATGCAAAGGTTAGTGATAAGCCCTGAAAAGCAGATGTTTTTGATGAATAAGCGCAGCTCGGGAGGAAATTTCATGATTGCTAACAATACGGGAAAAAAAGGATGCTCATTAGTATTTTCACAGAGACATATGCAGTGTAAATTCAGCAACCCAATGAGTAAACCATGTCCACCCTTTCAATGTACTGTATGCAGAGAGACCTACAACTCTTGCTGACACACGTGCCATATCCCAGAAAAATAAATTAAACAATATTGATTTTTATGGTTCAATTACTTTGAATAAATTCATGTTGTTTGAATTGTCATTCAATATGCTGCAAGAAAAGATTTTCATAATCTTAAAACTGACTGAGATTTTCAGAGATGGCATGTAAGTCCTTTTAAACAGCAGATGTCGTCAACTGTATCTACATGTACATGTAGTTGCCAATTTGACATATGTCAAGCGGTTTGTAGAAGTAAGGAACTGGGAGGTAATGATTCACAGCGATGTGGCTTCCTGTGAGTGGTTGTGAGCTGGAGAGGGAAAGGGTGATTGTCACAGAAAATACAATCTCGCATTTACCTCTTTTCAGTACTACCGCACAATACCCCTTTCTTTTGACTCCTCTTTACTCCTTTACGCCAAACCGCTTAAAGAAAAGGAAACACAACAAGAAGAACAAGACAACAAGCAAAAAACACCACACGACGTTGACACCCCCTCTCCTTCCCGACGTTCCTCTCCAAACCATAAAGGAAATGGTAATTAGCACAAAAAATTATCAAACATGTAACAGTGCACCACCCTCCTCCTTCACAATACCTCTCTTCCAAATCACTTATTAGAAAAGGATGATTGTTAAAAACAACAACTTATTTTTTGTCAGCCTCTCCCCCCTCCCCCCTTCCCCCTTCCCTTGTCCCTTCCAATTACTCTCGAAGCACTGAGAGGTCAGGGTGATTTTTGCCCCAAACAACACATTGAACACATAACACTGCCCCAACTCCCTTCCCATTACCCCCCCCCCCCCCCCCGACCCAACAAAAACAAAAATACTAAGAGTAAAGGATTGTTGTTTGAAAACTACCACATACTATATATCTTTGATTTTTTTCTAAATATAAGACCAAAAAAAAAAAATTGTTGTATTGGCGTAACCCGCCCGACCCTCAAAATATCCCCGACCCTAGGTTGTTTTTTAAAAATTTATTGCTATCGATATTGCATATGATTGTGCTGCCTTCGCGATCGAATTTGCTGTGTAGAAAACCCGGAAGTGTTGCGGACAGAACAGCTATTTTCCCGCCGTAAAATATGTTTCGAGCGGCTTCGGCAAAAGTAAACCTCTTTCTTCGTGAGCACGCCCAATGCTGCTTGTTTGGGCGATATCCTTGCCCGTATTGCTGTGTGTTTCGCTCAACATAGCGCTCGCTCGCTAGCTGTGTACCTCAACATGGCGTCATCCGTTGTGAAGGTCACAGGTAAACTTGGGCCTAAAACTCTGTTTAGTGTTCTCTGAAAGTTTGACATAGATGCTGTAATAGGTGAAATATTGCAAGAAATAGCCGACAATAGTGAATATACTGTACATGTATAGTTCACAAAATGAAAGCATTAACTGGCATCTTGGTCTGTTGTGTTACCTGTTGGAGACGGTGCATGAGATATCTCAGGCTGGGGTCTATGGGAAACCAGTTAATATAGCAAACTGAACCCGTCTTCAGTGAGTTGTATGTTTGTTTGTATGCATGTACATGTATAGTGGTGCGTATTGGGTGTATATGTGTGTATAAATAGTGGTATCATATACATGTATGCAGATTGGAAAGGGAACCCCCCCCCCCGAAAAAAATACCCTACCTACCCTATTTTTCAGTGACCTGTTACTCCAAAACAACAATTTTTTTCTTTTTGGGGGGGAGGCCTAATTATATTTCTTTTGGTTTGGTTTGTTTACCTAACTGCTAAGAAAGCATGAATGCTTGTAAGCAACCAGAGGACTGATGGCTTTAAATCCTCTCTAAGGGACCTGGTAATGAGGATTATAATGCCTTACCAAAGGGCAATAACACATGGACTTGGTTTCAAACCCAGGTCACCTGGTTTATGAGACCACTGCTCTACCAGCTGACCTATCCTCGTTTTCATTACCCATCTTCTGAAATACTTAAAAGGAAAGGTTGCTTTGCAGCAAAAAATAACACAACATTTCCCCCTTCCCCCTCCCCCCATACCTCTCTGCCAAACCACTGAGGTAAAAGGATGATAGTTGCAAAAAAATACTGCCCCCCCCCCACAACATAGATCCTCCTCCCCATTATCCCTCTTTAAAAGCACTTGTAGGAAAGGGTCACAAAAAATGACCACACAGAGTAATGACCTATATGGCCCCTTCTCCACTACCCCTCTCCCAAACCACTTACTGTAAATGAAAGGCCGTTCTCTCCTGCGATTGAATCATTAACCTATTTCCTTTCAAGTGTCGCTTGTGTTTAGCATACTAATTACCAGATGTGGCCATGCTGCAAGAAAACATTCTGAGCAGTCAGTTTCTTAGCAAGAGTGGTTGAGTAAAGTGCAGGGTACAAAGTCCACCCCAGAAGTTTCACTGTTTCAATAAAAGGAGTTAAATTTGAACAGCATTTTAAAAAAGAAATGAGCAAAATCAGTCAAAGAATAAGAAAATTACACTCATTTACATTTTCTAGTAAATTACTCTCGGCTCTGCAAATTTGCAACACTGATGACATCATATGCGAGCAGCTCTCCATTCACTTTGTACATGAAATTTCATATTTTCTCAATTTTCTTGGAAGTTACACATTTTCTAACCCCTGTAGTCAATGTATGTTCAAAAGAATTGCTTTTTACATAACATACTTTGACTATGGGGTGAGAAAATGTGTAGCTTCCAAGAAAATTGAGAAAATGTGAAATTTCATGTACAAACACTAAGCCTGAGATACTAGGGTGTATGGAAAATATGTGTTAATCAAGCCCTTAACTAGAATTTTTATGGAATTAGGGGAGGGGGGGGGAACAAAGTTTGAAATTGTACCGGCAGTCCTTCCTCAAGGAGTGCAGTGACCGAATGGGGGAGGGCCTGGGAGCGGTATGGGATTTAAAAAAAAAAAATTATGAATGTAAAAATCAGTCACTTTTCACCTTAGTGTGGTTTGACACATCACCCGATGAGGATAAGTCGTTGGTTATGTGATGGGTCTCTTTTTTTGATAAATCATTTTGATCATCTATTCTCTTTCATCTGGATGCACCTTGCAGAGGAATATGTCACCTTAATCAAATCATTTCACTTTTTTCAAGAGGACCACTGCCAGCCAGTGGGCCTGTAGATTGAAACCAAATCGCACTCAATATGTTAGGATATTTATAGCTCTTTGACAAGTACAGGCAGACATTTTCAGTCTTTGAGTTTGTGTTTAAAGCTGCTTGAAATCAACTATTGAAAGCATTTTGAAAGATCAAAGGGCTATAATGTCCACACAAAGTGGTAGACCACCTATCATTGCTAAATGTACTATGTACTGATGCTGCATTGCTCATAAAGTGATGAGGCAGTGGTGCAAGGCTATTAGAGGCATTAGATGAAGCATATATCGTGATTCTCACATTTTTATTCTATTAAGGCATTTTTGTGAACATTTTTGCGAACATTTTTGCATAACTGTAGGTTTTCTTTCTGTAAAGTATATACGTTTAAGTGAAACAAATGCTTTTTTAGTAAATGAAATTGATGATCCATGCCTAATAACATCCCTCTAAAAAAAGTACCATGGTACCCATGATATTTTGACAAAATTACCATCAAAACCATGAAAGTACCATGCAAGTACCATCAAATTACCATGATTTGATGGTATATGGGTACCGTGGTACTTTTTTTTTTACAAGGAATATAGATAACCATGTAGGAGTTTTCATGATTCACCTTGATCTTCCGTTGCCTACAATCTGATCCACTTTTCCTCCCAGATTTCTTTCCTTCGTCCCTCCCGTGATAAATGTAAGTGATGATCGGTGAGGTGTGAATTAGATTTGCACTTTTTACAGAAGTTCTGGATGAAGTAACTAAATCTTCCTGCCAGAAATAAGCCTACACCCCACACTCTCAGTGTGCCCATGGGAACTCATATGCCATGTGACCAGTTACCTTTAAAATTCCTTTACAGAGAAGTTTTCTTGGATATGCATGTAAGTTTGAAGTCGCTGAAAAGATCTACGGTGAATCTCAATTAAATTTGATCTTTTAATATATATTTTCCTTTTAGCAATTTACATTGCTAAGGAGAGAAAGATTTGACACTCCACCCCATCCCCTTCTTCTTTAAAGGAGAATGCAACCCAAGCATCAGTGTGCTCTTGGTGAATAAAGATGACCAAGAAGAGTAAACAGTGAAAGTTTGAGCAAAATCGGACAATCGGTTCAAGAGTTATGAATTTTGAAATTTTCAGTAAATCCCTACTATGAGGATCCTTGAGTTGGCAACTTTGCCAGCATCTGTGATGTCATCGTGGACAACTCTCCATTCATTTTGCACATACTTTTCCAAAAAAATTGATTTATATGAAGTTTCAGGTCAGGAATCAATATAATTTTTTCCCAATATGCTTGCAGAATCGATATAGCCATGTCATACTCAAACAATAAATCAAAAGAATTTTTATTTCTCTTGAAAATAAAGAAAATGTTGAATTCTGTGTACAAAATGAATGGAGAGTTGTCCACGATGACATCACAGATGCTGGCAAAGTTGCCAATTTAAGGATCCTATAATGAGGATTAACTTAAACTTTCAAAGTTCATAACTCTTGAACAGATTGTCCGATTTTGCTCAAATTTTCACTGTTTACTCTTCTTGTTTTTCTTCATTCACTGGAAGCACACTGATGTCAAGGTTGCATTCTCCTTTAATAGCGACCTCTTTAGACACAACATGGTTTATTTGATTTAATTGCTATTCAATTTGAAATTCTGTTAATGATGACCATGTTAATTAGCTAGCTAACAAGAGGTTAATGCACCTTTCAATTCTTGAAAGACCTATCTTAATGACTTCATGATGCCAGAACATTCACTTTCCTCAAACATTGCATGCATTATGGACCTTGTGGCAGATTAGCCTTGTGCTAAACAAGTTATCCAATAAAGTTCTACTTCTACTCGTGCAAACATGGCAGCCACTCTTATGCTCAGATCTTGTTTCCAAGGGCAAAACCAGTTTTATTTCTAGACAAGATTATCTCTAATGAAGGTAATACGATCCCCCGCGTTCAGACTACGTCCCGTTTTACTGGGGAGAGGAGGGAGAGATCTTATCTTTTTTACGACCGAGCGTCCACACTTTAGTTCGAATCCTCCGCTATGCGGGGGACGAATCACGGCCGCGGGTGCGTTAGGTACAGTGCATAGTAAGTTTCGCGCATGCGCACTTATGATAAAAACAGGTGCGAGATGTCGAATTACGAGGGATAATGAGCCAAGGTCTCTCCCCCTCCAAAAACCCAACCTGGTTTGGGGGGAGAGGGGGACAAGTCCCGGCGAGCGTCCACACTTAGCGTTTGCCGGGGGATGTCCTGCTAACCCGCTTAGCGGGACATAGTCTGAACGCGGTGATCGAGTAGAGAAAGAAGGGGATGTGACATTGAGAGTATATTGAGATGATCTATAGGATTTAGTGAGATGGATCGTTCTCCCCTGACCACGCTCACCGTCAGCTCATTTACACTAGCAAAATTTATTGTATAGCTGCACCAAACCAGTCCTGCTGTATTGATATTGTATTGGATGGTAATGAATGGGATACCAGAGAATATTGCACGAATTAGAGCCAATATTGCATGAAGCATAAATGAGTACAATGCCATATTTACCCTAATGAGTGCAGTATTCTCTGGTATTCCATGAGATAAAGCCATCCAATATAATTATTATTATCTATCCCCCAAAGGAAAGTGATGTAAAATTTAATAAAAATCATCTCACCAACCACATTATCGCCCCCCCCCCCATCATACATTAATTTTGATCACACAAGTGTGTTTGAAACTCCTTGTTGAAACGAAAATTTGGCCGTCTGTGAGGAAAGAGTTGGAGGCTTCTTGTGAGCATGCAAGAATGTGACTTATTTCAGCTGTATGCTGGAGCCTTTCCTTTCTGATAGAAACTCTATACTTTTTCTTGGATTATTTTGATATTCTCATTCAGTGAGTAAATATGTATGCCTTAATATAAACGGTTAACTAGACATACATTTCTTTTCGCAAACTGATCTTCTTAAGCTGTGTCTCCTCATGTCTGAAAGGGCTACTTTCAGGGTATCGCCGGCTCCGTCTGTCATTAGAGCCAGCGGGCAAGAAGGATTGGTCATTCTGATGAGTCATGGTCAGTCTTCCTTTCCAATCAAGGGCCATCACCTGGTGCGAGAGTGGACGCTATTATGTGCTGACCAATTAGCATTAACTCATTTCCATCCTTCCCCTACACCTCAGAATAGCAACCTTCAAAAGCATAATAAATCCTGACTATATTTTCCTTTGTTAACCCATTCGTGACAGGAGTTATTTAAAGCCTAATTTGATCAGCTTTTATTCTTCAAATTGGCAACACCAACATTTTTATTTGATTGCTTCATTTTTCTTATAAAACATCATGTATCTGAAATGAATAAAAATTGACAGAAATTATGATGAGAAGTCAAAAAGTTGCCAATTTGCAGGGAAAACAGTGATTTTAAACTTTCTATCACATTGCCAATTTAAGGATTTTAATGCTTATTTTCCTTTAAAAAAAATTTCAGCATCAAACAACAAATATTGATGCAACCAAAATTGGCACAGTTTGTGTAGAATATTTTGCTCTTTCTGCTCATGTATTTGGTATGATTTTTAGGGCTTTGCATCAAAAGATATTAGGCCAAACCACAAAATGTGGACCTCTGTCACAAATGGATTAAGAAGTGATGTAAAAATCATGCTTTGTAGAGTCCCAAAATATATCTGTTAAACCCGATTATATTTTCTCTCTTTTTTCTTTTTTTCAAAAGTGATCCAAAGCTTGAGTGACAATAGCAAGATACATATGATTCTGAACAGCTGTACAGTTTCTATCCTCTAAGATGAGGCAATATGCAATGTAAGGGGTGGCAGTAAATTTCAGGATCTTTTTGAAGGGGGATGGTTAGCATTTCGTCTCATTGTGTCAATCTGATTGCTTGATTGACTCTGTAGACTGATAACTTGCTGGAAAATTGGTTTGAGCAATTTTGATACACTTAATTTCTTTGATTAGGAAATAGATCCCTCCTCCCCTCCCCAAGCATGTTGCACAATATCTGAGACTTAGAGGAGAATGCAACCCAGGCATCAGTGTGCTCTTAGTGAATAAAGATGACCAAGAAGAGTAAACAGTGAAAGTTTGAGCGAAATCGGACAATCTGTTCAAGAGTTAGGAATTGTGAAAGTTTCAGTACATCCCTATTATGGGAATCCTTGAGTTGACAACTTTGCCAGCATCTGTGAAGTCATCATGGACCACTCTCAATTCATTTTGCACATAAATTATTTTTAAAAAAAGAAGATTTATATGAAATCTAAGGTCAGGAATCAACATAATTCTTCTCAAAATGCTTGCAGAATTGATGTAGCCATGTCATACTCAAAAAATAATTCAATATATATATATTTTTTTTTAAATAAAGAAAATGTTAAATTCTGTGTACAAAATGAATGGAGAGTTGTCCACGATAACATCATAGATGCTAGCAAAGTTGCCAATTCAAGGATCGCCATAATAAGAAATTACTTAAACTTTCAAAGTTCGTAACTCTTGAACAGACTGTCTGATTTTCTTCAAACTTTCACTGTCTACTCTTCTTGTTCTTCTTCATTCACTGGAAGCACACTGATGTCTGGCTTGCATTCTCCTGTAATAGAATCAGTGACAAGATTTGGTGTGTCATAATACGCAAATGCCATTGTTGTTCAGAAAACTAGAATACCCAGCTTTAGCTGACATAGGATTCAAAAGAAGAAGTTCTGTTCTCATTAGGTGCATATTTCCACATATTATGAAAGAGACTATTAAAAAAAAATATTTTAGCAGGATAACTGTAGTTACAGTAGACAGATGAATGAATGATATCAAGGATTCATTTTGGACTGATCCCTGGGAGGTAGTTTGTCTGAGGGTTTCCTGACATAATGACTCAGGTTGTTCACAGCTGTAAAGTCATGTTTGATATGTGATCATCATGTAAAGTTGAATGACCAAGTAAAAGGGGGGGGGGGAACACTGACCATGTGTAGAAATATGATTCACGACTGTCAGAGCATGAAGAAACAGTATTTCAAAACCACCAGACAACATTCGGCAGAATTCGGAATGGATCCCTACGTGCATTGTCTCCATGTATACATGTATGTTGTGAATTCAGTACAATCATATGGGAAAGATGTGTGAACAAAATATACTTCCTTTAGTTTTTTGTATGTGAGTATCAGATAACTTTATGCAAAATAGACCAGTGAATGTTTTAATTGTGAAGTATTTAGTTGTTTTAAACCAGTTATCATAATAAACAAAGTCCTCAGTAATATTCATCCTTGTCTAAGAAATCTTGATGTTAAGTGCTCAGGACTTGTGACCAGCTTACAGCTTTTCTGGTTTGAGTTGATAAACATGAGTTTGGCGGAGAGAATTATGTAGCAATATTAGAGCAAAAACAGAATATGTTTATTATACAAAGCTTGAGTGGTACTGTATTCAAGCATAGGCAGGGAAGTGAATTGATGCATTGTATGGCAAGGCTGTGGGAAATGCTTAATTGGTAAGAGGAAATGGAGGCATGTGGAAAAGATCATGAAGTATAAAATAACAAAAAGTAATATGTAGTACTTAACAGTTCCTAGATTTGTGATCTTCTCTCTCTTTTTTTTTTTTTTTTTTCTAAATCTCAGATATAATTATGAACCAGAGCATTTTATCACTTCAAGTAGTGCTCCCCCTCAGTCTTGAACACACCGTGAACTTTACACTTAATGCATGATATCTTATCTTTGTCATATATTTTTGACTGTTTCCTATCATTGTTTATGTCTTTTATGGTATTTGCTGTTCTCGCTACACATGTAGTAGCCTTAGATGCATTTTCGAGTATATTTCAGGATTTTTCGGTCTCAATATTCATATCCCTGATACTATTCTACCAGCTAGATCATGTAGCAAGTTCTTATGGATGACTTTCATAGTGTAGCTTTGGATATTGATACTTTGTATTATGATGCCAAAGATTTTAACTCATGTAATAATACTATAAATTCATTTCTCTCCTTTATTCACTTCAATATTAGGAGTATAAGAAAAAATGTTGATAAACTTCATCTGTGTTTACAGTCAATTAATACTGATTTCTCAGTTATTGGCCTAACTGAAACTTGGGTCTCTGAGAGTGACTCACTCTTGGGGGTACGCAACATTCCTGGTTATATTTATGTGGGAAATGGGAGAACTGGCCGTTCTGGTGGTGGTGTTGGTGTTTTGGTTGAAGATAATTTAGAATTCAGTGTAAGAAAAGATCTGAAATTGTTTAATGATAATGTTGAAACTATTTTTATTGAAATTTTTTCTAAACATGAAAAACTGATCATAGGAATTGTCTATCGACCTCCTGGACGTTCTGTACAAGATTTTCTTAATGATCTTGAACCAGTTCTGTTTAAAATTTCTACTGAAAATAAAAAGACTTTTCTTATGGGTGATTTTAATATTGATCTGCTGAAAAATGATACTGATGTAGTTGTTTTTAAGCAATTCATGAATTCCTATTCTTATTCTTACCTCATCAATAAACCCACCAGAATTACATCTCAGTCTTCATCTTTAATAGACAATATTTTTGCAAATAACCTAAATGATGTCTCATTATCTGGAATACTAACATGTGATGTGAGTGATCATTTACCTGTTTTTGTATTCTCAAAGTTATGCTCTTCTAAAAAAGAAATTGAAGAAAGGTATGTACGCCTAGTGCATGATGATAATATCAATTCATTATACAATGATCTTTGTGATGTTTCTTGGAATGATATTGTAAGTAGTGATTGTAAGAATGTTAACAACCTATACAACACTTTTTTTGATAGATTTAATAGTTTGTACAATACTAATTTTCCGTATAAAAAAATGAAACACAACATTTCAAAGAAACACCCTTGGTTTAATGTACAGTTGAAAAGATTGTGCGAGAAAAAGAACAGATTGTTTAAAAAATTCATTCGAAGGCCCAGCCTCTATCGTGAAACGGTATATAAGAGAGCCAGGAATCTTGCCAATTGTGCTATACGTAAAGCCAAAAAGGATTATTATGAGCAGAAGTTTTCTTCCACTCGTACTAATCTTAGAGCTACTTGGAAATGTATTAATGAAGTATTACAAAACAATGCTACCAGATTAAAACCAATATCTCTTGAAACTGATGGTAGTTTGATTGAAGATACTACCGTGATCACTAATACATTTAATACATATTTTGTTAATGTTGGGAAAAATATAAGTGATTCTATCCCATCCTGTAATCTGGATCCATGTTCCTACCTATCTGGTAATTTTCCCAATACTTTTTTCTTAAAGCCATGTAGCCCTTCTGAAGTCTTAAACATTGTTTTGAATTTCAAGGAAGGAAAAAGCCCAGGGTATGACGAATTTGATGTGAAGGTATTAAAGCGAGTATTTCATTTGATTCTTTCGCCAGTAACACATATATTTAACATGT
Source organism: Echinometra lucunter (assembly GCA_029962745.1). Lineage (NCBI taxonomy): Eukaryota > Metazoa > Echinodermata > Echinoidea > Camarodonta > Echinometridae > Echinometra > Echinometra lucunter. The sequence goes on from CM057154.1 coordinate 3,691,620, forward strand.
CTCTACAAACAGGTGACTTCCCTGATAAGCTGAAAATCGCCAAGGTCTTGCCAATATATAAATCTGGTAACAAGAATACTTGTAATAATTATAGACCTATTTCTGTCTTATCTGTATTCTCAAAAATTTTAGAGACACTTGTTTACAAAAGGATGATCTCTTTCATTGACCGATATTCTATACTTTACAATAGGCAATTTGGTTTTCGAGCTGGTCATTCGACATACATGGCTTTACTTGAATTCATTAACCGTATTATTTCTGCTTTTGAAAACAACAAAATTGCTATGGGAATTTTCTTAGACCTTTCAAAGGCGTTTGATAGTTTGAACCATGATATACTTTTGAGAAAATTATATTATTATGGAATAAGAGGCGTTCCTTTATCATTTTTCAAGAGTTACTTGAGAGGTCGGAAGCAGTTTGTACAAATTGGTAACGTCAAATCAGCGACTCTGGATGTATCTGTTGGTGTACCACAGGGGTCAATTTTAGGCCCCTTGCTTTTTTTATTATATGTCAATGATGTGCAATATGTTAGTAATTCATTTTCCCCTATAATCTTTGCTGATGATACCAACTTTTTTACTACTGCAAATGATCTTACAGATATGGCTGAAATATTATATAATGAAATACCCAAAGTTGACAAATGGTTTAAAGCCAATAAATTATTGGTCAATTCAAGTAAGACTAATTATATGATATTCAAAACTAGAAATAGAAAATTACATGATATTCCTATTGAAATACTATTAAATGATGAAATGATAACTCAAACCCCAGTTACAAAATTTCTTGGAGTTCTTTTGGATGATAATATAAACTGGTCTAATCATATTGAAAATATCTGTTTTAAGATTTCACGTATTATTGGTGTCTTATCCAGATTAAGACACTTCATACCGGTTAGTATTTTGATAAATTTATATAACACACTGATTTTGCCTCATATTTCTTATTGTACAATTGTCTGGGGTAATTGTTCCGAGACATTGATGAATAAATTATTTGTACTTCAGAAAAGAGCTATACGTATCATTACCAATTCACATCCCAGAACACCTAGTAAGGCACTTTTTATGAAATATAATATTCTACCCATCCATGATATTTATAAATTACAGATTGCATCTTTTATGTACATGTTTTTCTCACAAAAATTACCCTCAGTGTTTGATAATCTGTTTTCTTTGAATTCCAGTTATCATAATTACAACACAAGGAACCGTATGTCTATACATATCCCTCTTTTAAAGTTCAAGATTTCTAGACAATCTCTTAATTTATATGGACCCAAACTTTGGCATTCCATCCCAATTCACATTAGAAATTCACCCTCACTTGCATCATTTAAGAAAAAATACAAACTTTTTTTAATAAACTCCTGAAATGCATCTCATCTCTGGCATGCTATTTTCCCATTCCCCCTCTTTGTTCCTATTATTAATGTTTTCATTCTATCTTTCTTTTTGCATTATACTTTTATTTAATACAGGAGCCAGCCTCGACAAGCATTTTGCTTTTGCTGGCTCCTCCGCTCAAAAATTAATTAGTGTATACTCCTATTACATATGTTGTTGTATAATGATTTCCTTTTTAGTGTGTTTTTCTATGTCTTTTTATGGTTGTAAAATGTATATGTATTAATAATGTTGTACATCAACTTTTTATGAGTGGAATAAACTTGAACTTGAACTTGAACTTGAACTAGTTTTCTCGAAGAATCTTTGATTACTGCCTCTTTTGAAGTAGGGTGATAATCATAAAGGTTTTGGAAGACATCTGTCTGTGTTTTTATAGAAATAGATACCAGAGTAGTGTCTTTCTCACTGAAATATATTCAACATCAAGCTTCGTGGATGCTCAGGGGTAACAAATACACCCAGTTCCAAGGTATTAACCATAAAACAAAAGCTACAAAACATGAAAAATAACATGAATTTATGTGAATACACAGCATGAACTATATTAATACAAATATTATTTTGACCAAGGAGAGCCCATTTTCGTCTGTGTTGTAATATTACTTTTAGTCAAATTCTTTTGAAGTACATTTTTCCTTGCTCTCAAAAGTCCACCATGACTACTGAGTGACGAATCTGGCTTATCTCTGTATGTCTCTGGGACTTGTAGGAGAACCTTTCTGTAAGTTTGTGGAACAGGAAGTCAACCTACCTCGGCATGATGGGCAACAATCATGGTCGCCATGGTAACCATCCTATCTTCATCCAACAGATGCATTCCTTTATTCAGTCTGACGGGGGTGCACCTTTGCGTTTCATCAAGAGTTTTGTCGGTGAAAATCACCGACAAATATTATAAGCTACTGAAAATACTTGTATCTGATTGGCTGAAAGCAAATTAGTCGGTGAGTTAAGATTGAAAACATGATGGTTACTTGCTTTCTGTCACAAAAATACAAACAGTGCAGTGTTGAATGATTTTGTTTAGGTAAGAGGAGTTTGTAGGAAAGAGGATGAAAGTCATGTCATCACCATTGATGACAAAAAAAAAAAAAACAGTTATTTGCATACTGGCAACCCCAGGATTGCTTTGACTTTAATTGATGTATTGTATAAACATTTTTTTTTTTTTTGGGGGGGGCAGAAGTGGTCAGAGTATTGTTTTGTTTTGTTTTTGTTTTTGTTTTTTTAAACCCTGTAGATACTTGCAGATGATTTTACATGTGTCATGGTATGTGTCATACCAATATCTGTTTTTGTTGTTTGTGGAGAATGTCAAGGGTAGGACAAGGATGTTTGTTCTCTATTGCCTAGCAACCATCAACAATGCCAGAGTTTCCTGCGATGGTATCATTGTGAAAGTGGGATGTAGCTGTGCCTGCGCCTAAGTTTGCTCAGGTCATGCTGTGTTTCTAATGTCTGGAAAGAGTTCTGCAACACATGCTCTGCCAAAAATCCCTTTCTGGTCACCTTCCTTCACTGAATGAATTCCTAGCTTCAACTCAGAACTAACACTCTACCTAACCCTAACCCTAACCCTTGCCCCAAACAAAACTTATTATTACTTGAAACACAAGTGCAACCCTAACCCATAATCTAAAACTTTGCTGAAACAAAGCTGCTTCAATTTGCCTGCACCAAATATTGCTATAGAGCAAATGTCAGGTCCCCAGGAAAAATATTTGACTCCATGAAGACAACAAAATTAGTCTCCTTACGTTGTTAATCAATATCATATGCTGCATGTCTGGATTTTAGGCCTCTGATCGTTATATTGGCAAGCATGAGATACACTCCATACTGCCGGGCAGTATAGCAAAAATTTTTAACCGGGCATAGTTTTCCTTGCGCGTACAATGCATTGACATTGTAAATAGATGAGCATGAGCCACCCTAGACTGGTAAATTTTTATTCAAATGAATATATTTCAGCAGCATATCATACTTCTGTCGAAATATCCCACATGTAGGGTGTGGTATATACAGTAAAACAAATATTGACTGCTTATATTTTCTGGTCATGGATGAAACTGTAGCTCCTTGGTGATCTTGAGATGGCCCTGTAACATCAAATTATCATGGTAGTACCATGGTACTTTTTTTACTAGAGCTGATATTTAGGATATAATGGTAAAGTGTTCTGAACTAGATCCAATTCTAACTCTTTCCACCTATTCCTTGCTCTCTTCTTATCTTCTCCAGTTGTACATGCAGAGCCGCTGGAGCTGGCGTGACACCGTCTTCCTCCGACCCCTGGTGCAGGTCATCGCGCTTTTCCTAGCCCTCTACACCTGCCTGAGTCGCATCTCGGACTACAAGCATCACTGGAGTGACGTGTTTGGAGGAGCCGTCATGGGGGGCAGCATTGCCGCAGCGATGGTATGGTGAGAGAAAAGTCGTCCAGAGAAAGCGGGGTGGTGAAATTGACTCTTTCGTTAGCAATTTTTGCTTGAATTTTAGTTGCTTGCAGTTTTAATAGGTACCTCACAGATATAGAGGTAGGTCATCATCGGGCTGTTGTCCATCAGCAAAGAATCGTAGATTGTATTTGCTTTCAGAATAGATAGGAATGTAGTTTAGGTTCCTCACAATCAAAGACAACTTTCCACCAATCAAATGCTGACTGCAAGTGTCGAAAGTTATTTGCATATCCTTGTCCAGCTCTAAAAATGCATGCACAAGTTCTTAACAGACTCTTAAAGGGAAAGTCCACCCTAGAAGTTTCACTATTTCAATAAAAGGAGATAAATTTGAAAAACATTTTAAAAAAGAAATGAGCAAAATTGGTCAAAGAATAAGAAAATTACACTCATTTACATATTCTAGTAAATTACTCTCGGCTCTGCGAATTGGCAACATTGATGACATCATATGCAAGCAGGTCTCCATTCACTTTGTACAGGAAATTTCACATTTTCTCAATTTTCTTGGAAGTTACACATTTTTTTACCCCATAGTCAAAGTATGTTATGTAAAAAGCAATTCTTCTGAACATACATTGACTATGGGGGTTAGAAAATGTGTAACTTCCAAGAAAATTGAGAAAATGTGAAATTTCATGCACAAAGTGAATGGAGACCTGCTCGCATATGATGTCATCAGTGTTGCCAATTTGCAGAGCCGAGAGTAGTTTACTAGAAAATGTTAATGAGTGTAATTTTCTTATTCTTTGACCGATTTTGCTCATTTCTTTTTTAAAATGCGGTTCAAATTTATCTCCTTTTATTGAAACAGTGAAATTTCTAGGGTGGACTTACCCTTTAATACAAATTAAAGATATCATTTATACATTTTTTCTATGTTTATTTTCTTTTTAAATCCAATTTCAGTTCATTTTCTTTATAGGAATTATTATTTCTTTACAAAAACACATTCATCCCTTTCACTTACCAAGACAGTATAGCTTTCAGTTTGCATGAAACATAGCATCACATAATTGGCAGTTGGATTAAATTATCAAACAAATGAAGGAAGGAAAGATCCAAAGCAAAGTAATGAATGTAAGCTTTAAAAAGTTACACATTCTAGCAGCATGAATATTTTTAAATGGTAGATCTGCCTATTTGATTAATACATTCTTTAATTTCTGCAATCTTATATGTCTGACATATGCTATTATTTTATTTCATTCTCTTTTTATTTTTCATTTTAGATAACCATTTATGCTATTCTGATAAAGATTCATTGAAAAGATCAACTGACTGCATGCTTGCATGAGCCTGATTTTAAGATTCAGAGAACAGATATTGAGCAAACAAATGTTGCTATCACCTCGTAGAGTCTTGTAGGACAAGTAAATGTTAGTAATGTGCATCTTCCAGAAGCTAAAAGTGTTTGCTTTTCGGACTTTTCTACATCTCCTGAATGTTTTTTTCCGTAGTTTTTCACTCTCCATTAGTTTCTATAAACACAGAATATTTCGCAGTATGGAAATTTTCGCAGATTTCGCATGGCATGACACTTGCGCAAAAATAAAACCGCACGAAATACTATAAATGCTGAAATTTTCGCATGATTCATTTTTTGCGCTGAGAGACCCAAAAACATATTCACAGGTTCTTGAATTCACGCTTCACAATAACTCATTCACAAAAGTACAACATTTTATTTGATATTTCAATGCATATGAAATTGTGCTAATATTTTTTCGCAAGTTCTAGAATTCGCGCTTGCTGAAAATGGCGCGAAATCTGCCAAAATTAATGTACCGTGAATATTTCTGCATTTACAGTATTTTCTTTATTTTACACATGAATAACGTTATCCTAACTGTCCGCAAATATTAATAATGCGCGATTGTGTTCAACTCGGCTGAGCGTGAAAAATTATTCGCGTGAAAATTTCCACCTTACAATATTTCCTTGTTTCATCTCTCTTTTTCTCTCTATCACTTTTCTTCCCCTCCCCAGTTATGTGATGAAAGGAGAAATTACTTTTTTTAGTGAAGGTCGCAAGTTCTGAACATGAAATTAAACTAACACATCTCTGATCCAATGAGAGAACATTTCACTGATATCATTACCCTTATTGTGGATACATTATATTGCAATCATAAATGTAAGGTGACCGTGAAGGACAAATGTTCATTATTTATACATTAAGGAAGCCTGCACAAGGCAGTAGCGTCACTGTAAATGATAGTTGTTAAGTCAGATGAATTCATTTGCTTCGCTCTCTAGCCATGTTCCAAAGCAACTCCAGCCATGTTCCAAAGCAACTCCAGCCATGTTCCAAATTTAAAACATATATATCTTTCTGCTACAGATATACGCAAGTGACCAATACTTACACTTCTCAGAATTAACTCAAAAGACCATGATGAGCTATTACAAGCCAGGAATGAATCTTTCAAATGAGGAAGTAACCTGTGACGCTGATATTTTTATCATCATAGGGCTCTGCAAGGTGGCCCCCTTAGATAGATACAATCATGCTATGAGTCAATTTTACCATGCCAGTTTCTTTGAGACCATTTTTCTCAATGTGTATTTATTTTTGTTCTTATATTATTCTTCATGCTTTAAACTTCATATATGACTACATGATTTCATATCTATGATTTTGTTTAAAGCTTTGAAAATATATTTCTATTTTTAATCGTTTTATTTCTGTATAACCTTTGTTTGCTTTTTAATAGCATTGTATCTATCTATTTATTTTTTATCAGATATTAGTTTGGACTAATAACCTGCTTTCTAAACTTCCTTTCGCTGCAGTTATTATACACTTTCCTTCTTTATCTTGTAGACATAAAATTCTGCAGACTGTCTGCCTTGTAACTCAATATGCACTCAGTATGCATCAGTCTCATATATGACCATGTAGTCTCTTGGCCTATCCCCAACTCCCTTACAATGTTTTTGCTGTTACGACATCGTGTATTTCTTGACATGATTCTGGTGAAGCTGGCAAGGAGTACCAATAAACTATGTAGTCCCTGGCTTGAGGACAGGAAGGAGCATCCAAGAACATGATCCCTTTAAGGAAATTCCATGAGATCTTAGGAGTGGTTTGTAAGGAGACTTGGATGAGTTTTCCATGAGATGTGACTATGTATGTCTGGCCAAGGAAAATAGGCTAAGCTTGAGGATGTGGTTATGAGTTGATTTTCTCCTCTCTGTGACCAGTCCTTATTTACATGAGAAAAGTCATTTGATTTTCCACTTCAATATATTTTAGGCTCAATATGAACAAAAGGTTTCTAGGAAATCTATAAGAATCCAAGGGGGTTTTAAGTCCATCTTGTTGCATAGAGGCTTGTAGATTCATGTACATGTCACTCTCATCGACATATAGTATTGATATAATACATTTTTCCAAAATCTCGGAAAATTGGCAGTGATTTTAAAATCTTCATGGAGTTAAAAGCATGATTTTAAACTGTTGCACGCTAAGCCTGAGATATCTTGTGCTAGGGTTTATGGAAAATGTGTGTTATCACCGGCGTAGCCAGGATTTTTAGAAGGGGCGGTAATGAGCATGCAAAGCGTGCTCCCTACAGGTGAGGGTGCAGGAAGCTTCAACGTTTCATAGTCGTCGTTCCTTGTCAGTTCCTTCTCTTCCTGTGTTCTCTCACAATTTTCCTTCCTGGCTCAATTCTTTTTTTTTTGGGGGGGGGGGTGGGGGGGCAACTGCCATATCGCCCCCTGGTTACGCGGGTGTGTGTTATACTGAAGTCAAATTGTACTCAACAAGTTAAAAAGCCAACAGAGCGGAAAGCTATTATTATTGCTGTTTGAAACGGTAGAGATCAAGCATGAAAGTCACCTAGTCTAATTTGTAGAGAGCAATTACAGTTAGGAAACAAATATTTGTGACCTCCCACTCATTTTCTTTCCCCTTTTAATATTTGAACAATAATCATGTGGTCAGCTAGCCATGACTTGGAGCCAGAAGGTTTTGTTTACAAAAATTGTACCACTGGTTTACAAACAAAATTCATGGCTAATTGAAAAGCCAAATGAAATCAAAAACAATTTTTTTTTCTTTTTTCAGAATTGCCCCTTGAAGCTGTGTGGGATATAATGCTTACTTGGAAATACTTTTTGAATAAATTTCCACAAATAAATATATTGGTTCATCAGTTTATCACATAATCAAGCATTCGTGACCATAATGCCCTTCTGTCTCTCAAAGAACAAAACACGGGGTAAAAGTAGGTCGATGAAATACCTTAATGTTAATAAGCCCCCTAATAAAAAAAAAAAAAAAAAAATCTTTGCAAGAAATGACTTTACAAAAATGGACATACACTGTAGCTGTTGCTCTAGCTAGGAGATGTATATTATATTGGAAAAGTTAGGCATTTATGACTGAGTCAGAAAGCTGAATTAGAATTAGTAGCTACTGCCATTTCTTGCTTCTTCCGAGGGTTGCAACATCATAGGGTGTGGCAAAGGAAGGGGTGTGTAGGGTACCCCATTAAGATCTTAAGGATCCCCTTACCACCAGTCTGTCATCTAGAAGGGCTAAGGACATGAGTCCATAGATTGGCCTCCTGTTAATCTCTTCAATTATAAGGCCTTCTTTTAAAATTCTTTCTCTGGACTTAAAGGAAATCTTTCTCGGGACTTTTAGGAAATACGTGAAATTAAGAAATAGGAAGCTTCCAGAAAAGGTCTTCTAAGTTTAGTCTCATCTTTCAACTCGAGGGTTTTCTTTGGCTGTTTTCATGCAAGCTGCACGTGAAGATTCCAAGAAGCTTCAGCAATGTCTTAATTAGTGCGGGTAGTAGCTTGGAAGATTTCAGGGGGTTGCTAAAAGGATGAAACGATAAACCTCCAGGGTGTTCCAGGGATGATAAACATGCCTATGTCGTCATCCTTATACCTTGGCATTTTGCAGTCAAGATTGTAAGGGATTTGTAATGGGGGCTTCCTGTCAAAGGTTCTGGCCCACTGTAGGCCACTGGGTGAAATGGAAACCCAATGGAAAGCTTGAAGTGCAAATTAACACATTATAAAGCTGTTACAGCGCAATAATTTTTTATCTATTTCTTCCCTTTCCTGTTCATCAGTAGCCAGTTTTCGCACAGGGGCGACGGGAGCCTGATGTACGGGGGAATCAGTCAACTGAGACCATACCCGAACGAATCTCCCGTTTTGGCCAATTTGTAGTGTCGCAGTTGTGTGTACGGAAACGCCTGTGTGTATGCATGACGTCAGAAATTAATTTTAGGCTACTAATATATTTCAACTATTTAAAAAATGTATGTTTAAGATGTGTTTTGAGATGGATTCAAGATAAAAACTCACTGCCATTGTCGAAAAAGCACTCGCCAATTCAATTCATGAACTAAAAACTACAGAAGTTACAACACGTGTGAGCTTTGCCACATGCATGAGTCATGTTTACTTTATGCGAGTTTGCATAAAACTTGCATAATTATAACGACAGCGCTGATTGGCTGATTCTATGCCGAGGTAGTGTACTGGACGGAACGCTATTTGGCTGAGTACCGTTCTACATTTCGGCGGTACGGGAGAATTTCTCGAGATTGGGAGACCCCCTGCTGAGATTTTCCGGACGATCCGTTCCCGTCGCGCTTGCGAAAACCGCCTAGTATGTCTGTGCTACTGCTATTAATTTGTTTTTGTTTAACATTCAGATATGAATTCTGCCTTTCCCTTTTGTATATCAGTTATTATTGGAACCTCCCACATCACTAAGCTTTATGCTTCATTAAACATAAACATGAGAAGAGTTATTTCATAACCCATCACACATGACTAATATTGAAACTGTCATAAGCAGTTCAACATATCTCATAGTCATTGTTATAAATCACATTTATTCTTTTTAAATGACTGTTAAATTTATTAGTAAATGTACATACTCATTTTAACAATCATCTTAGCATAACAATGCATGCCCATTCCTAACATAATTCTATTCAATGTACCTTCACCAGCGATGTAGCTAGACCACTCTCAGTTGTGGGGTTTTGAAAAATCTCTTTCTTGGTCTCCCAGGAACCTTTGCTGATGCTTAAAAATGTGGTTTTCATCTGGTCTTTGTCATATATAGCTAGACCCAAGTGTGAATCGTCATTTGGTGTATTGCCACTTGGTCCTCTTGTCATCTGGTCTGGCATGATTTGGTCATACATCAATTAGTCCATCACTGTTTCATCTAGTGACCATGTGGTCCAATTACCATTTTGTCCAATAATCATTTTGTCCAATGACCAGTTGGTCTATAACCTGATGTACAATAACCATTTGGTCCAAATACCAGGACCAGATTGTAATAAAACCCCATGGACCCCATCATTCTGATGAAGAGCTACTGTTATTCCAGTCAAATACTTATAGTTGCCTGTGTCTCAAATACAGAAGATGGCAATTGATATCATTGTCATATTGAGTTGATTGATTGCAACTCTGTATAAGATAAGGCCCAGGGCCCCGTTGCATAAAACTTACCATTAATGGTAACTCTGCCATCAATGGTAACTACCATGGTAACATTGCTCAACAGCCAATAAAATTCTAGGTTTTCATGGAAGTTAACCATTGACTGCACAATTACCATGGATGGTAAACTTTATGCAATGGGGGCCCTGATCTCTGCTTTGTGTACATCGTAAACCTGCACTTTATTGGACTGTTTGAAAGCTTGGATTTAAGTTATAGTCCAGTTTGTAACATGTACTTTACTTTTTTTTTTTCCTTTTTCTTTCCTCTCTCATTCCTTCATGCAGGCATTTGGTGTATCAGATCTCTTCTCCCAAGGCAGCTCCGCTCACGATCTCTCAGGGGGCCGCGGGCACGACCTCGTCTTTATGGAAATGAACCCTCGCAGTCGTAAAAACGACGGTCTGATCTGATGATCCTTTATCAGATCTGGAATGCACCTTCATAAAGATTGTAATCGGCCATTTTGATATAAATAGTATCAACGGTTCTTTGTTATTCCTAATGTTTTTTTAAGAGATTTTTTGATACATGCTCCGGCAGTAACGTCAGCCATGTACTTAACTCTAACCCAAGATGCAGTGCTCTGCATTACCCAAATATTAACATCAAACTATTTGTGACAGACAGAGGATTCACATTGTGTGGTTTGATCTGATAACTTTTGATGCAGAGCCCTAAAAAAATCATACTAAATACATGAGCAGGTAGAGTGAAAAAACCTGCACACACCATGTCCATTTTGCTTGCATTGTTCAGCATCGTTTGATGCTGAAATTGTTTTGAAGAAAATAAAACATAAAAATCCTTAAATTGCCAATGTGATGGAAAGTTCAAAATCACTGTTTCTCTATGCCAATTGGCAACTTTTTGACTTCTAAACATGCTTTCAGTCCATTCATATTTATTTCAGATAAATGACTTATTTTCTAATAGGAAACATACAGCAATCAAAGAAATATATTGACGTTGCCAATTTGAAGAAGAAAAGCTGACCAATAAGGCTTCCAATAATTCTTGCTGTGAATGGGTTAAAGCTAACCTGAGACCCAATCAGGATCCTAACTCCAACCTTAAGGCCCGGTCCCACTGGCGTTTAGGAAGAGTTGCGTATGAATTGCGCACAAAATTAGTTTATATTCGTTAAACATCCGCAATATACGTGAAACATGCTTGTATGAGTCGGTCGACATCCGCATACGTCCGCAATTATCCGCAAAGGCACGTTTTTTCCGTTCCCAGGATTTTTGAGCAGCACAAAATTTTGGCTGCGGATGAGCATCCGCCATACATACGCAATACATACGCAATACATACGCAATACATACTAATCTATGCGCTGAATATCCGCTGTTATCCGCAACTGACGGGGTATTGTGGCTGGGCGGTGGAGTGGGACAGTGTGTAAAACGGATATACAGCGTGCCTATCACGTCTACATCCCGAACTAAAATAACTTGTAGCGAATGCAAACAGACTTGCCACAAATAGTGCGTTTGCATTACGTCTGCTTTGTATCTGATTTGCGAACAATCCGATCCGTTTCCTCAATACACACCTTATACATCCGTGATTGTTCGTTATATGTCCGCAATGTTTGCAATACATTCATCAACATTTACCAGTTATACTTCTCATCGGAGAGCATCCGCACTCGTATTCGCTTTTATTCGTGAAATATCCGTTTTTATTCGTCATATCTTCGCTGTACATTATTGATATATCCGTAATTCATACTTAGAAATTTGTCATTTTTGGTCAATTTTGTTGCGGACGACAACGAACGCCCGAAATTTGTATACGCTGTTCATGCGCAATTAATCCTCACACCAGTGGGACCGGGCCTTTAGTCCTGTATTATTATAAGATGAAGCCTGCAACAATTGTCGTCAGAGAAAGCTTTGATGACCATTTTTAGCAATGTTAACCAAAATGTGATATTTGACTTAGATTAAGAATTTTCTGAGGCTGGCAGTTTAGCAGGGGCGTGACATTAGAATACTAGTAAGCATTTTCTCTTAGGATAGTTTGATATGATTCACATCTGTAAAATAATCAAATAAATGTAAATTGTAAAACCAAAGGATTTTTCATCTAAAACGGAATCTGCAGTCCGTAATGATGTTTTTCATCAGTTTAGAATAATGATGTAAATTAGTCAAAATTGACAAAAGGTGCCTTTATATTTGATATGAATTTGTTTTTTAATTCAGCTTGATTTGTTGAAAATCCACCTTTCCAGTTGACCAAATTGTCCTGTTGTGTTGCTTAGTATAAGCATGAGTCACATTATGTAAATACTTATTTCATATTATGTGATGTGTATATATATACAAATATGTCGTGCATATTTGTGTGTTAAATGCTGTGTATGCTGTACATTGTTCGTAGCGTCAAGATATTAGTCAACCTTTGCATGGTAATATATTCATCCAGAATATTTCTGAAAGAGTATGGAGCTAGAGATGGCTTTTTTCTTCAAAACATTTATCTGAAATCCTAATGCTTTTCAGTCAGTGTTGTAGTCTTGCGTATTAAATGTTAGGCATTTCAAAAATTGCCTCATTTGCTAAAATGTGCAATAAGAATTTTTGTTACTTTGGTTTTACCTCAGATATGTTATTAATACATTTACCGGTATATGTAATTAGAATATGATATTGGTGCAAGAGAAAAAGTTGTATAGAAGTTTTAGATTTACAACATACTACCTTTCTTGTTTGTTGGGGTTTTTTTAAAATTCGAATGCAATTAGATATATGTTTGTCCAAGTTAGCTAGCATTTATAAATACATAGCTTCTTACTTGTAAATACAGGTGACAGAAAGTTCAGTTTTAACATAGTCATGCATTTTCAGATATCACATTATGATTTCATGGAAATGTTCTCCTTTTAAAGAAGTAACTCAAAATTATGCATGTAATTTGTGAAAATTGTTCAGGTTTGACCATTCTCTATGTAACTTCCTCACATCTCTAAACATAGTTGAATCATAATCATCTTCATAGTTTAGTGTTCCTGAGTAAATGACCGTCATGGCTGGATCCAGAATTTTCAAAGGGGGGGGGGGGGCGGTTGCCTTTTCAGGAATCTGTTTTACCTGAAAAGGGGGGTCCTTGGCATTTTCATGTGTATTTTACTGTAAAATTTTGCTTTTCTGCTTTTCAAAAGGAGGGGGGGGGGGAGGCATGGCTGATTTGCCCCCCCCCCCTTGGGTTCCAAAGGGGGGGGGGGGGGGGGGGGGGGGTGGCAGCCGATATGGCCACACCCTGGATCCACCCCCCCTGACCGTAGCCGTCATGACGAGGTTCCAAACACCCACATGTCTCCGACTGCAGTGCAGAAAGATCAAAATGTCAAAATGGTTTGGCAGAGTCTAGAATGTCTGGTCACAGTTGTACCATAGCTGCATTTTCTCCTGACAGCCACTTCTTTTCTTGGCATAGATCAAGAGCTTTTAAAGCTGACGGGGTTCAAGGAGGCTAGAAAACTTTTCCTGAAGGCTGTAGAATCAGGGAAAAGTGCGCAAGAACAGTCACTGTTGATTAATTAACCCATGAGCTACTGAATTCTGTCTTTCCCATAGACTTAATACAGAGGCTAACTGGTTGCAGTAACCAGTGGGTTAAAATATTGCCTGATTTTGCAAGGAATATGGTTACAGTTTTAAAGAGTAATGTTGAAAATCAAAATACACACATTTTGTCAGTTATTACACTTCACTTTTTGCAAAAAATTGGTGTAGTCATGAAAATCAAGTCAAGAATCATTTACGTAGTCTCTCCATCTTTTCTTTCTTCTGCCTCTCTTCTCCCTCCTTTTTCCCCCTCCTATTGTCCTGCAGTCCATCTTTTTGTTTTCTCCTCTCAAAATAACATACTCTGAATTTCTTAGATTAGACATTAATCTCAGATGATAGAATTAGATTAAGAAATTATAATCATTTAAGATTGATTCTAAATCTATTAGATTAATATGTTTTTATTGAAGTCTGGATTTGTCCCTAATTCAAGTGTAAGAAATTTAGAGAGTAATCTATGAATTTCAAGGTCAGGAAATATCATGTGCGAGAAACATGAAAAGATTTTTAAAAAAATCCTTTTTGTGTAAATTACATGGACTGATCTTTGTATTGTAATTATTATGAGGATTTAGGCCGTTGCCGTGGAGATGAAGTGGAGATGCGTCAATCACAAAGTGGATTTTATGAATTGTTTCCTTCAGGATCAAACAGGATGCCAGAAATGATTTATGAATATGGAAGGAAGATTGAGGGGATGGAAAGCCTGAAGATTTGCCAGAATTATAAGGAAGCAATGAATTTTGTTTAGAATGGTTGGCAGATTGCACTATGTGCAAGACATTGATATGTGGGCAAGTATGCCTTTTCCCCCTTCCCCATCTCTTCGCCTCCCCCCCCCCCCCCCCCCCCCCCGTCTATTTCTCTACTTCTCTCTTTGTTTCACCTTTCACCTCTAGAGGTGTGGAAGTCGAGAGGTTTGATCACTTGACTGAGGATATGAAGATTGTGGGTTCATACCCCAGCTTGGCACTCGTGCCCTTTGGCAAGACATTAATCTGCCACTCTCCACCCAGGTGTTAAGTGGGTAGGCCTACCGGGAAGGATGTGAAAGCCATTGTGTTTGTTTAGCAATGTGAGCATCTGCAAAAGGCCCCTGGCTAGAATGCTCCCTGGCTAGAATGCTCCCTCGGAAGTGGAGAAGGTGCATACATTGTGTGTGGGTAAGCCTGAATCCAATGACTGGGGTAATAATATTTCTGTAAAGAGATATTGGAGATGTATTTGGTGTTATAGGGTCCAGAATATTATTAGCAGTATTTTTATTATTAGTCTGTGCATCTATTTAGCTGTTCCTTCACTTATCTCTCCTTCGTACCCCAGTGCAGTTTGATATAACAATTCACTATTTGCTTTCAAACATCTTAACATTCATCTTCATTCTCTATCAAACTGTCAGTATGAATTTATCATAAAATATTTGTGTATTACTTTTGATACCTCACTACTGTTCAGCCCAAGCATCTGACAAAATTTTTATCTGAAAGTCTTCGGTGTTGTTTTTCTTGGGATGCAGAATTAATGAAGTTAACCTGAACAGTTTGTGTCGGGTTTCTGACAAACGTTTGCATCCCCAAAACACCTGTCTATAAGGCAATTCAATTAATGCTTCCTTTTCATTTGTGGTACAGTAAACATTCATGTTGTCTTTCACGTTTAATTTTTTGGTTTGCCATCCTATATTTGTATAGCTTGCCGAGTTCACGAAAATGCAATTAGATGTAACATGAATACCCTTGCCCTGTGGTTGTGTCACCCATAGCTGCATACTGTAATGTCTTAGAGTAGGTTCACTCCACGTAATGTTGTATATCTAACATTCTATTTTCATATTTGCGTGAAGGCATTCATTTTTAACGTGTATATAGCGTCACCATTTAGTGGATCTAAATAAATTACATGACCATCCATGTAATTCAGTGTTCATTTGTACGAACTGTATTTATTGTGTGTTGTGTTTGTTTGTGGGATAGTAATTTGTTTCATTGTCATTTCAGTATGACATTTGTGTAATAGGCCGGGGTAATAGAGCGTTTTTGTGTTATAATCATATTCTTTTAGCTTTAAAGAATGAGGGGAAGATACAGAGATTGGAGAGGAGATTTAAAAAACGAAATAACGGAGGACACTGGTTCTGAGAGAGAAAGAGAATGATAGACTGTGGGATAGTTCGAGTAGAAGCGAAGAAGGTAGATAAGCAGAAAAGATGGTGTGAGGGTGATTTTAACGAATTATTTTCATTATTTGAAGATGACAGAGAAACATGCAATGTACTAAAGTATAAGAAGCGAAGCAAAAGGGTCAAATTTGTGGAGTAGGGAGGGAGGGGCTTTAGGGTTGACAATGAAGTTCCATAACAAGGGTGTCGGAAGAGGGGGGGGGGCAGGAAGGGCGGTCGCCCCCAAATGAAAAAGTGGAAGAGCAAAATCCCTTTCGGCCCTACCCCCTCCCAAAAATAATAAGAAGAATAATTCAACAGTAAAGGAGTACAGAAAAGTGTATAATATCCTTTTCTTTCATTTCTTAACCAAGAAAGAAAACTAGACGTGGATCACACAACAAAATGATGTCTTTCAAAGAAAAGGAGGGGAAAGTAGAATTAAATTTTCTTCCCCTGTGAGAAGACAGGAACCCCTAAAAAGGTGAGCCCCGGAATGTTTACCCCCCCCCCCGTCCTTGACTGCTTCTGGGGCACCTGCTCCATAAGAATATGATTATTCAAGAAAGTCTTGCTTAAGATGTTTATTGAAATACAACTATGCTTCGATTTAAACTGAAAAAAAAAAAATCTCTTGAGAGATTGATTGACGGGGCAGTTCTTAGAAAAAACGTGGCATCATGTGGAAAGGTACCGATAAAAGCTATTAAAAACAAACAAACAAACAAACAAACAAACAAACAAACAAACAAACAAACAAACAACAAACAAACTTGCTAGGGGTGAGAGATCACATTAAAACCAGAAAAGAAAAAGAAACTTTGGGGGAAACTATCTTCTCATATAGTATTTAAGAAAGTTTAAGAACTTCAGGAACGACACCACATTAATATCTTGAAGCAGTTGCTACGTTGTGGTTTTATCATTGATGGTGAAAAGAACAGATTTTGGACGTTTGTCAGACATTTGTACATACATTTCTATTCATCTTCATAACAGTACCCTGCACACAGTATTTGAGGGGGAAAGTCCATTCATTTCCTGCCAACTTTCCTTGTACAGTGTGCGGAAGTTTCCATTAGGAGCCCCTCTGACACCTCTCTCCGTTGAGTGGATGCACATCTAAGAATAGGCATTCAGACTTCTGTAACTCATGACGAATGAGTAATCGTTTGAATCTCCGTTGTAGAAATTTGACTGAGTTTGTGAGGTACTTATGTTTTTAAAAAATTATAAATTGTACTACATGTCGGTGTGTAGCTAACGGGAAGGAAGGGAGGGGGCGGGGGGGATCGAATTGAGGGAGTGGTGGTACCCCTAAATATCGTTGACAACGGTTTTTCAGAAAAGAGAGGATGCATGGGGAGGGATGGAACAGGGAGAGGACGAGAGACAGAGAGGAGAGAGAGAGAGAGAGAGAGAGAGAGAGAGAGAGAGAGAGAGAGAGAGAGAGACAGACAGACAGACAGACAGACAGACAGACAGACAGAGATCAGAGGAGAAGGGGAAAATTTTATACCTTTCCATATGAGTCCCCTTCCCCTATATATCTCCGTCATGATTGTGTCATGAACTGTGAGTGAATATTCAATGGTTTATAAACGCTGGTTCATATACATCAAAATGTAGAGGAAAAGAAACCAATGAAACTATCCTCATCATTTTTTTTCCCCCTCACGGTATACAGCATTTTTAAAAAACAGATTATGGTTGGCGTGTGCACACTGTACAGTATAGCCGAGTGTGTAACGGCAGTACCGCGTGATGGCGATATACCCGAATCCAATCAGGATAAGTGCGAGCGCGGTTGCCGAAAAGCTTTCAGACCGGCATGCTCAAATCCAGGGGCGAAGCTACCGGGGGGGGGGGGGGGGGGAACGTGCCCCTTATAAATTTGGTGTACCCCAGGTGCCCCCCCACAAAAATCAAGAGGTAGAAAAAGAAAAAAAAAAGAAAAGAAAAATAAAGCTCAAGTATCTCACTATCAGCAGGCAAAAAAAAAGGGTAAAGCAATACCGAAATGGGCGAGAAAGGCAAAAAAAATTTAGACTTTTGTAAGTGCAGATTTCAAAATTTTCTTTCTCGCTTCGCTCGCTCTTCATATTTAGAAGCAGGATGGTTTGAGACG
Source organism: Echinometra lucunter (assembly GCA_029962745.1). Lineage (NCBI taxonomy): Eukaryota > Metazoa > Echinodermata > Echinoidea > Camarodonta > Echinometridae > Echinometra > Echinometra lucunter. The sequence goes on from CM057154.1 coordinate 3,709,868, forward strand.
AGTTCAAGTTCAAGTTCAAGTTCAAGTTCAAGTTCAAGTTCAAGATCAGGTTTTATTTCCAATATAACACAAGATATAAAGATATCTTTTTTTCTTTTAAAATAGAAATATCGTGAACATAGGGCTACATCATTTTTTTCTCTCTTTTTTAACATCAAAACAAAATAAATGTCTGCTTGACACAGTGTATTAAAAAAACAGACAGCATGGACCAGCAAGATATATCCTATTTGGTAAAGTGGTGACCTAATATACCATTCAAAAAATTATAGGTCTAAACTGTATTTTGACTACAAAGTGGTTATTTTGGCTCGCTCGCTTCGCTTGCTCGCTCGCAAAATAGATAATATTATGTGTGGGGGTTTGTGCATGTGCCAAAAGGTAGGAAAAGAAAAAACAAATTGAAAAATAAAGCCCAAGTATCTCACTATCATCAGGCCAAAAAAAAAAAAAAAAAAAAAAGGGTAAAGCAATACCAAAATGGGCCAGAAAGGAAAAAAAATGTAGACATTTGTAAGTGAGGATTTCAAAATTTTCTTGCTCCCTTTGCTTGCTCTTCATATTTAGAAGCAGAATGTTTTGAGACAGCACAGACCAGCGAGATATTCTATTTGGTAGAGTGGTGACCAAATATATCATATAAAAAAGATTATAGGTCTAAACTGTATTTTGACGACAAAATAGAAAGTGGTTATTTTGGCTTGCTCGCTTCGCTCGCTCGCAGAATAGGAAATATTATGTGTGGAGGGGGGGGGGCGGAGGTGCGTGTTTGTATGTGCCAAAAAATTATTTTGGGTGCCTCCCTACAAAATTTCAAGGCCCCCAGTGCCCCCCTACTGAAAAAAATCCTAGCTACGCCACTGCTCAAATCCAGTTTCTGAACTTTCCGAGGGAGCTTGGATGCAAACAGAACACGTGAACATCCTCTAATAGTGACTCTTTAAGTTCAGTTTTAAGCCTTATAAACAGTCAATTCCTTCTTAACGAATATGACATAGCTGTTACCCAAATGTTGGAAACTTCTCGGGGGGGGGGGGGTCAGTTCCAGCAGCCCCACCCCAAGTGAGTACACCTTAGTTGGAAGGAATAGAATGCCAAATAGGATAAGAGGGGAAAAAAAAGATTAGAAAATGACAGAAAGAGAACCCCAGGGAGAAGATGTACAAGCTCTGGATAAGGCAGAGGTGGGCGTGGCGTAGCACCGTAGCACACATGGGTAAAGACTAACTCGTGAGTGTGGTGGGTATATGCACGTGCGTGACCAAAAACTTACAGGGAATGTGGGGGATACGGGATGCATCCCCGGATGCATCCTCCCATCCCCCACCCCCATCCCCCGCTATTTACGCCCCTGTTGATGCAGTTAGCAGATCTTGGATGTGTTTTGTATAACGTAGGCCTACTAGGCTATTATAGTTGCTAAATAGTTTGGACTTACCCATAAATGTGTTTGTGTTCAATAAAGCTCAATTAACAAATTCGTGTCAATAAATAGGGTAGTAGCTGCATGGAAGTGAAAAATGAAGTCTGTAAGTAGTCAAGATGGTGCAGAACCTATGTCATGCAAGTCAAAAATGATAATTTCCTCGTCTAACTACACCCCTTCACACCCACTCTCTCGATCCCTCTCTTTTCTCTTCCCTGCGTTTTTTTTTTTTTTTTTTTTTTCATTGCCGCCGGGCAATATCCAGAGGCACTGAGCCTGGATACGATCGATTTTTATGGAAGGGTAGTGAAGCGATGCCGCGTATTTTAAAGAGTAATGCTTGAAACAGCCCACTTCGATCTCCTCGCCCGAGATAAGCTGATTTACCATGTTCAATACAGCATTGGGTGTAATGGCTTATTGAAACCTGCTATAGAGTTGATGTGGAAAGTAGATTGAAATGTCATATTATGGACATATTAAAAGAGGAAAGACCAGCGGAAAGACGAGGCTTATAATTGGGCTCCGGCTAGCGCTGTAGACCCAGCTTGGACCTCCTAACATCCATGCACACACAGTTAATATGCGAGGAGAGGTACATAGGCCTACGTGTGTCCTGAATCTGTACTCGGTCTCGGAAAGCATTTGTTTATCCATCGTAGAGGTGAGCAAATTTAGATCGTATGTTACATCCTTCATTCTTTTGATCCATCTACTATCTCATTCATTGCCTCTCCACAGCTGTTCCTCCTCATTACTTATCCCTCTCCTTCTCTCTCTCTCTCTCTCTCCATCTCTCACTATCTTCTCTATCTCCCCCTCTCTCTCCTACTTTCTCTCTTGCACTTTCTCCCCCTCTCCCATGCTTTCTCCCCCCCCCCCTCTCTCTCTCTCTCTCTCCCTCTACACTGGACAAGGGTGAATTATCTGAGAATCTAGTGTAACTAGCAGGGAGCTGCATAGATCTCCCTGGCAAAAGTAACATGAAGAGTTATTTGGAACGTATTTATAATGCTGATAAAACTAGCTTGCATTAATGTAGCCTACTGATCTTTGCAAGGTGGTACTAGTAATGTTAGCATACTGGTGAAGTCAATGTCAAAGCCATGCCTAGAGTGACCTGATGAAGTGCATGTGATATTTAGGTGTCAGTCTCAGACAGGAAGGAAACCTGAAGCAATTTTAGGTGGGGTCTCCAAGAGTTAAATAGAAAAGAAATTATCAGGCCTCTATATGCAAGGGGGGGGGCAAACATATCTTCAAGACCCCACCTCTAATACAGCTACAGCCCTATCCCCCTTCTTTTAACGCCACTGGTAGACAAAGGAGATAACTAGAAGGCTGATCACAAATGTGCAATGCCACAGGGGATAGGGGAATACACATGTACTAATTTTCCCCAATGGAAGCAAGCATCTCGCCTCCCCCCCCCTTTTCCTAGTCCCCATGATAGAAGACGGACAGATATTGAGAAAATTTGGCTTTTGAATGCAAAAGTCTACTTTAGCACATGGTTGTACTGGCAAAGTTATACAGATTATGATTTTTTTCTCTTTTATCGTGAGGGGGTCCATGGGGGGAAGTCAGAAATTGACACCCACCCCACCCACCCCCAATCTCGAATGGGGGGGGGGGGAACCAGGGTTCTCACTAGAAAAAAATCCACATGTGGTTCCCCCTCTGCGCAAAGCGCGTAATTTTCGGAAGTTTTACGGAATAACACCTAAAGTTAGGTGCAGTGGCGTCAATCCATTTTTAGGATTGGGGGGGGGGGGCAAGATGACCAAGCGGAGATGAACCTGCGGCTACATATGTACATGTGTGGGTGTGTGTGTGTGTGTGTACCATATTCATATAGCTCATATCGCAAATATACCTCTAATGTGCTGCGATTGAGAAATACCACATCCATAGTTAGGTGATTAAGGTTAGAATAACTACCGTTTATGGTGGTTGGCTTATCCTGTTGAAATGAAAGTGTAGTACTTTTTATAAGTTAATTGAAGCTCGGCTCTTTAGGACAATAGCAGTACATTGTCAGAACAGCACAGAAGGTGCTTGTTGGGTCATGTGATATCATTATTTCACTGTTGAATTAGCTTTCACCTTTACCTTTACTTGTCTCGGGGGTCATATGGTGGGTATGATAATGATGACGAACTTGACTGGCTATCATCTGTTGACTAGCAATAATTATCAGCATGAATTATATGTGACTTTACTTTATACCCTGCTTATATAGGACTTAGATGTAGCACTGAGTTTCTCTATATTAATTCTTTAAGACTTTAGGACTTTATGACGATGATCACAGGCTCTGCGATGATGGGTGTTGGCCGTGTTGCCATGGCAGCCACTTCTTTGTTCGTGGTGACATTGATAATCTGCAAGGAAAGTACTATATTGAGAGAACCAGGCGAACAGCGGGATATACTTGATGCCCGTCAGTATAGGTAAATTCAAAATGCTCGTTTTTTTTGTCCTACAGCAAAATTAAGTTGATAGAGATTAGCAAACGATGTCCAAACAGCTTGTATCATTGTTGAAGTACGCTACACATCACCTCTCTCATATATCTTTTAAGAAAATATATTTAAGTTGATGAAAAGTTTATCACTGCATTGCTGCAGAAATTGCAAGGCATTCTATTGTAAATCAAAGAGAAAATGCTGTAAAATGCTTCCTTATTTCTTCAAAACGTACCCAGAAGGAATGTAGCAGTAACTCCATAACAGTAGCCAGAGTGTCACAACTGGATTTTCATTAGAAGAGTTTTAAAATCCACCATATTATTTGTTAACCCATAGAGGTACAGTGTCACCTTTAGGAGACGCTTTTACAGTATCTGTTGGTTCCAGAATGTTGGGCAGTACATATCATACATGAGCAGAAAGAGAAAAATGCACTGACAAGTTTGAGCTCATTCCCATCGCTGTATGGTGTGGCATTCTCGAATTAGAGCAGTTTAAGTGTAACTAATCATTAAACTCTTTAAATTGGCAATGCAGTGAATAATATATAATCACTATTTCTGTGTTTAAATTGGCAATTTCTGATTTAATTTTACAATTATATTTCATTTTGGTTATGTTATATCCATATTTATTTTTTTCAAGCTATGTAAACATGCAAAAAATAATTTGTATTGCCAATTTGAAGATTGAAGATGATTAATTCAGACCTCAAGAAAGCTCTATACTGCTATGGGTTAAGTGCTTTTCAGCGCATAATACATTTAGGGGCATTTTTAGCTGACTTCTATATTGTCAGTCATTGTAAAGTTGTTTTTTTTTTGTCTGTTGTAGAACTGTATGGTATGTACATGTAGGCTGGTGAGCTTGCCATCGACATAGAAGCGTCAGAAGGTGTGAAATGTAGAAATGAACTAACTACATGTAGCATCCCCCCAAATTATGAAGTGGACTCATATATGTGTGTACATAAATATGTACCAATGGGTTAAACATCATCCCCGCCCCCTGGTATGAGGACCTGTCTACACTAATGATCTAATGATCTGAATGCAAACTCATTATTGACATTGATAACTAATTCTTATTTAAAATTTTGATTTCTTTGATATTTCATCGAATTCCTTAGGTCATTAAGACAGCGTGAAAATGGAGGAACCTCATTCGTCACATTATCAGTGAACACGACGATGATCATTAACACAGTCGATGAGCGATTTGTATCTGTGGGTGAGACTATGGGCAGTGTCACACGCCCGCTGGGACAACTCTTTAAGTAAGTAGGAACATTTATTTTTTGTGATGAGAGATAGGGGTACGGATGAGCATGTGCCCATGGTATTGAAAGACAGAAATATATTACAAATTGACTATTTGTATTTTTGAGTGGTATATTTTTTTCTATCATACATATTTTAAAGATTTTGTATTTTTGTGCCAAAGTATTGGTGAATTTCTGTCTTTTGTCATGCTTTTTATATTTTCATTTTGTGAGTGCCATGGCTATGGAGTAACAAAATATTAAGGATCTATGAAATGGCAAACCTTTAATTCATTGTCACCAAGTAATAACTCGAAAAGCATGCTGATTTGTGAAAGTTGACTTCATAAAATGACTTTTTATATATTATGAATGTAATATAAAAGATGTGAAGAGTTTGAAATAAACTTTGAATACCTTGGTAATTATAATGATATCATTTAATTCTTTATTATTATTATATAAAGATATTCTCTATTCTGGCCTTCAATATTTTCCTTCTTGCTATAATGTCTTGCAGTAAAAATCAATTCTTATAATTTCTCCTATGTCATTTAACTTTGTACTTCTAATTCTATTTGACTGTAATCTATTTTGTCATGGGATATTATACACTGCTATACCGTGTAAGTCTGTATATATTTTCTTTGTTGTATGTCACAGTCATGTATTGTTTTTATCATGCAGGGCCCTCATAGAAAGCAGTTTTTAACTGAAGAGACAACCCTGCTAAGATAAACCTGTAAATCAATAAATGAATATTATTTGACTTTGCAGTTCAACCCGGTATTGGACAGTAGCTCGCGGTCTTTCACCAGCCATCTTCCGTTTTGGTGGAGCAGAGGCGGATTTTACGTTCTTCGACGCCTATAGCACATCCCAGAATTGTTCAATAAGCCCCGATAACCACAACGGCGAGAGAAACTTTAAAAATTATGGAAAGCTGACCTTTTTCAACATGACGCTTTGTCGTAAGTGATGAATTTGATTTCCTGTAGTTCAGTCATGTGTTTTTAATGCACTGCCAAAGAGCAAAAATCATTAAAGTCAGAAAACAATTAGAGACCTCAACAACGTACACAGATAAAATATTCGAAGTAAATTAATTATTTGAATTCGTATGGACAGGCGTATTCCTATGTTCAATTGTATGTTGTTGTTTTACATATGTTTTTCCTTGATTTTAAGAATAACATTTCTTTCGATGTCAGGCCTCCATTTAATATTTCTGTAGACAAAGTCATTTATTCTCGTAGTTGATGCCAATACACCATATTTACGAGTTCTGGTGTATTGCCTTCTTGTGTTGGACAGAACTTTAAAAAAATATGTCCTATGAACATCAGAAATGGGAGTTTTAAAGTAATACATGATACTGTCAATGAGAAATTGCCAGATACACAGATAAAAATATTCAAAGTAAATTAATTATTTGAATTCGTATGGACAGGCGTATTCCTATGTTCAATTGTATGTTGTTGTTTTACATATGTTTTTCCTTGATTTTAAGAATAACATTTCTTTCGATGTCAGGCCTCCATTTAATATTTCTGTAGACAAAGTCATTTATTCTCGTAGTTGATGCCAATACACCATATTTACGAGTTCTGGTGTATTGCCTTCTTGTGTTGGACAGAACTTTAAAAAAATATGTCCTATGAACATCAGAAATGGGAGTTTTAAAGTAATACATGATACTGTCAATGAGAAATTGCCAGTCAATTATCTTGACAACAATGTTGAATTGCTGTGACTGATTTGAAATAGATGTCACTATTTTGATGAAATTTTGATGAGGCCTATTCTTACCATTCTCTCATTTTCATTCTCTTTTTAGCTCACATATGGAATAACATTAACGAGTTTGCAAGGTCTGTGGGATGGGATATATTATTTTGTCTGAATGCTCTGAGTCGAAACAAGACATCTTGGGATCCAACGAATGCTCTTCAGATGCTCAATTATACACAACAGAGGGGGTATCAAGTCCTATGGGGACTTGGAAATGGTAAGGATGTTTTGAATTTACGGAACGGAAGTCTGATTTGAGAAAAGGTACCAAAAGGACAGGCTTGTCAGGTGAAGAAGGATGCATCTTTTGAGAAGTGATTTTCTACTATCTAGCCGAACTTGAAATATTTAAGAAGCCACCATTTTACCATTGTTACTACATGTACATCGAAAAGATGTTAGTGCAAGCTTTCGGTCACAATGAGGAATAGCTGCATGTCAGGGTAAAAAATACACGGAGGCGACGGGTGATTTAGCCCTCTTCGGAGCTCAAATAGCTCCCTAAAATCTTTAGAACCCAATTCTTTGGGGCGACCATTTTCTTCAGAGTCGCCCTAGCCTCAGCTGAGAAAATTAGCAATAATTTCGTAAATTGTGATCTAGGAGTAGCAGAAATAACCTTTTTTAAACAGCACACACATTAATGCATCATACTGACACTCAATTATGCATACTCTCAAGGAGAAAGTTTTGATTATCAGCAATTTGAATTCAACATAGCTCCCTTGGGCCTTAGAAATAGCTCCTGTAAAGTTGCACTCCGGAGCCTCTGGGAAAGGAATAGCTCTCTGCTGCATGTATATACGAGGTAGGGCAAGGTGGGGGGGGGGGGGGGGACTGTGCTCTGATTGATGGCCTGTATCAACCGACCTTCAACCACCCTTAAATTCTCTCTTGTTGCTCATCTGTCTTTTATTTTTCTCTGTCTGTCTGTTGTCTGTCTCTCCCTCTTTCTCTCCCCCCTTCAGAGCCCAATGGTTTTCCCCGCAAGGCCAATGTGACTGTGAATGGTACCCAGATGGCCGAAGCCTTTCACACCCTAAGGAAGTCCGTTGCCAAGACACCTAACCTGAAGGACATCTTCCTAGTTGGACCCGATACCTCGGCTCCTAAGAAGAAGGGACAGACTCTTAAAGGAACTGAAACATACCTCAATGAGCAAGTCATCCATTTTCACCTCATCTTAAAATCTGAACAGTCATCTTTTATATTTTATGTGATTTGATGCTTACTCTACAGTAATGTGTTCTTTTCGCTTGGGTTATAAAAATGAAATATACATCTTGCGAATAACACCTCCATTACAAATTTGCTCTCATTAACACATTTAAAGATTTAGAGGGACAAAAGATGATTTCTTTTGCCCCTGTAAAATGTTTCATGGTTTATACAAGTATTGAAAATTAGATTCTTCCACATGAAACCCTAAGGGGAGAAAATGCTATATTACCATAGTGATCGATTTAAGCACCACAGAGGAGGTTCACTAGCTTGGCGACAGAGCTGTAGGGTTTGAAACCAAATGAACGCTCGATTGCTTTCTAGTAAGGTTAATCCTCATTTAGCAAGTCTCTCAGAGAGGACTTTCAAGCAGTCATTCCTATGGTTCCTTACAACAACCCACACAATTTCTTAGTAGGCTGGCAAAAATAAACAACCAACCAAACTAAACCAAGCCATTATTTCCAAACGCTAGTTTTCATTTCATTTTTCTTGAACAGTTTTCTGCGAGGAATTGGCAATGCTACCAACATCACTTCATTC
>CM057154.1:3723580-3775400 GCA_029962745.1 Echinometra lucunter
CCGTGAGTAATGTTTTAAGACTGCTTTGAAGAGAGAGAGAGAGAGAGAGAGATAGAGAGATGGGGGCAGATAGATTGGGATGGGGGCGGGGGCTCAAACCCCCTTTTTGAGATTTATATTTGTTTATATTCGTCTCCAGGTAGCTCTCCACAATAGAACCATTCACGAGTACCATTCCATGCCTCTTGGTGCTCAGGGTATACTCTCACCGTGAGTAATAGTTTTAGAATGCTTTGAAGGGAGGAGGGGGGGAGGCTCAGAACCCCTTTTTGAGATTTATATTCCTCTCCAGGTGCCTATCCAACATAGAATTATTTGGGTAACAATATTGTAATTATTGAGAAATGCTGATCCTCTCCAAAGGACACTCCATACACACCATTACCTGTATCTAATTTTGAAGAAATTTGTATTAGGTTTAATAGAACATTCACTGTGGAACTGATGACTTTTAAAATTTCAATTTGTTTATTTATTTATTTTTTTAGAAGACAAAAATTATATTCTTTTTCCCTATACCCTATTTCTTCCATTAATCCCTTCTTTCTTTGTACATCAGTCATGGCAAGTTAAACGGTCAACGACTAAAAATGGATAGTGACCTCGCCCTCCCTGAATACCCACCTCGAGAGCTGCCCCCTGGAAGCATGATCGTGTTACCACAGCAGTCCTACGGCTTTTATGTGCTTCCCTATGCTCAGGCACCAGCTTGCCAATGATCGTGATACTCTAGTCAGTCTAGTGAAAGAAGTTATTTTTCCAGTCCTGCGGGATGCTTCAAATGAATAAACTCAAATATTTACAAGCTGGATGTGCGGAGGAACTGCAATGCAGATCAGCAACAATGATTTTAAAGGAGAATGCAACCCAGATATCAGTGTGCTTCCATTGAATGAAGAAGAACAAGAAGAGTATACAGTGAAAATTTGATGAAAATCAGACAATCTGTTCAAGAGTTATGAACTTTGAAAGTTTAAGCAAATCCTTATTATGGGGATCCTTGAATTGGCAACTCTGCCAGCATCTGTTTTGTCATCGTGGACAAGTCTCCATTCATTTTGTACACCGAATTTAACGTTTTCTCTATTTTCAAGAAAAATGAAAAAATCTTTTGATTTATTGTTTGAATATGATATGGCTATATCAATTCTGCAAGCATTTGGGGAAGAATTATGTTGATTCCTGACTTGAAATTTCATATAAATCAATTTTTTTGAAAAATTATGTACAAAATGAATTGAGAGTTGTCCACAATGACATCACAAATGCTGGCAAAGTTGCCAACTTAAGGATCCCTATAATAGGGATTTACTTAAACTCTTAAAGTTCATAACTCTTGAACAGATTGTCTGATTTTCCTCAAACTTGTACTGTTTATTCTTCTTGTTTTTCTTTCATTCACTGGAAGCACGCTGATGTCTGGGTTGCATTCTCCTTTAAACCCGGGGGAAAGAACTTGTGACTCCCTTCGAGTAACTGGAACTGAGTATGGAGTAAATACTTTCAGTGGACATCCAAATATTTTGTGTATGTCAGAGACCTTTCCAACAAGTAAAGGACCTGTATAACACATTGCCTGCATTTGTATAAGCAAGTTTTATATTTATATAGTGCGACTCAGTTACTACTATTGGACAGTTCATGGAAACGGGTTGATATTATTTGTAGAATAGTTTGGAATGACCAGAGACGATGCTTTCAACAAGCTTCATGTCAGTCTTGCATATTGCAACCGAGTTGGACTTTAATCTAGTTAACCTTTGGAGAACATGAAAAGAACTTTATGAATACTTTTGAATTGTATCTCCACCTAGCTCTAACTGACTGCGGAGCGTGATGAGAATACGCCAATTTAGTAGTGCCTCTTGCTATCTTTTACAGTTTGAAAAAGAGTCTGTTGTTGGATTCTGGGAAAAAGCTACAATCAACTCCAGTTAATGTGGGCCTTTGCAAGCTGGAAAATAAGAATTATTATCACTAATGTTGCTCTGTAACATTTCCTGACATTTTGTTTTATACAAAAATGGTAAAAATGGAAAGAATTCACTTATCAGGTGACATTTTGATATTATTGATACCAACATGTGCACGTGTTTAAAAAAAAACAAATATATATATATATATATATATATATATATATAATTTTCAGCTATTATTAACATTATTAATCACATTCAAAATTCATTCTGCCATTATCTCACAGCTTTATACTGGTGCATGTATTTATATTTTCAAAAACCTTTCTGCAAATTTAGTTTTCCTTAAGTGCATGGTCTATTTTAGAGAGAAAATAACTAGATTATATAAGATTATATAGAACATTACCCTGATTATTAGAGAATATCATGGTGTATTGGTTGAGCCACTGAAAGGTGTCTCGGGAAAAGTAGTATAGTTGAAGATATAGTTATAGATCTCAGCTCAATATTTTGGATTCAAACAAATGACATTATGTTGGAAAATGATTTTCTCTCCGCAACAATAGCCATTGATAGCAACGAAGGTAATTCTTTGAAGGGACAATTTCTGTGTTGTAAACGTGCAATAGCGAAATGGGCGTAAAATGTTACTGTTCGATTTAAATAATATTAAAAAGAAGGGGAAAAATCACTCTTGCTGTTCTTTTTAAAGATAAAACTCTCAGTGAATATGATAGAATTTGCTTTTTTTCACTTATATTCATTGGTTCGTTTTGTACATGTAAATGCTTCTTGATACTAAGCAAATATATTTTTGTTCAACAAATAATTTGATAGAAACTATTAATTTTGTTGCACCTTCAGCCTTTCTATGTGTTTTTTTTTTAAATTCAGTTTTATACAGTCAACTCTGCCTAAGTCGAATTTCTTGGGACTGAAGAAAATGCTTCGACTTAGAGAAAATTCTACTTATGAGGGGTCAAAAACAATAGAAAATAAAGGAATGGAACCCAGTACAGACCTTCGACTTAGGCGATTATTCGACTTATACGACTTCGACTTATGCAGAATTGACTGTACATCCATTAAATGTTTAAACTATGTGTGATATTATGACTTGCATTATCAAAACTGTTATTCTACTAAACCAAATCTGTTTATAAAAAAATCTTAATTTTGAATTTTCATTTTATGTTTAAAGCAGAGAAAAAGTCAAGAGAGAGAGAGAGAGAGAGAGAGAGAGAGAGAGAGAGAGAGAGAGAGAGAGGAGAGGGAGAGAGAGAAAGAGTGACAGAGAAGAGAAAGATAAAGTGAGAGACATAGTGAGAGAGAGAGAGAGATAGAGAAAGAGAAGGGAGGAGAGAGGGGTTATGGAGGAAAAAAACAGGAAAACAGATAATTTGCCTTCCACATCAGTCCCATGTCAGTTTCCTCTATCTTACACTTCATAATATAAAGCAAACACTGCCATAAAAATAAATGGTATTCAGGGGCTGTGGAATGTTTTTTTTTTTTTTTTTTTTTTTTTGGGGGGGGGGGGGGGGGAAACTGACACCCATATAGGCGTGGATTGAATGACAGATAAACATTAATGGAAACCATTAAATGTGGAAAAAGAAAATTACCCCCCCCCCCAAAAAAAAAAAAAGAAAAAAAAAAGAAAAATAAAATAAATAAAAATAAATAAAAATAAAAGATAAAAAATAAACAAATTTTAAAAAAATGAGAAAAAAATAAAAAATAGAAATAAAGTAATATTTTGCCTTGAATATATCCTGTTAACATTTTAAGAAATAAAGAGCACTGAACCTGACTTTGTGAGTAGCTGATTTAAAAAATTCTCAAACTAAGATGAAACATGTGTATGAGTACTTGTATTTGTACTCAAAAACCCTGAAACCAACCATAATTTGGAATGAAAAAGTGTAAGTTAGACGCAAACAGTGATTTTATTATCCTTCGTCTCACGAGACAATCACTAAGAGGACCACTTTGCTTGAATTTGAAAATGCCGTTATGTGCCTCCCGCCGCGTGATACGCCAATACACACAGTATGGTAAGGTGAGTCATACGCGCATGCGCACTCCTTATGTCTATTCTGTGCAACTGACCCTCGTATATTTTTCAAACATTGGTTCACATTTTTTATATTTAAAAATACTTCCTGTGGATATTATACTTTGAAACTTTCAGACTGATATTTTTACACTATAACCGTTATGTTTATCCCATTTTCAAGTAACAAAACAAGAATTTTTAAAATCATAACAATGTTAGCCAATACCTTTAATCAAAACATGGACCCTACTCAATATCCCACAATTCCATGATTGACGTATAGATGTATGCTGAATTAATCAAGTACATGAATTATCATTACCTGATTACCTACCCCTAGATTCAGTGGTGTATTTTGGGGAGAGGTTGTATCACTGTGTATGCTTCACCGAACTTCGTTTGTCACTTCTTCTTGCTTAATCTCCCCCCCCCCCTCTCTCTCTCTTTGTCCTTTCTGTCTGTCTTCCTTCGTTTCTTTCTTTCTTCCTTTCTTTCTTTCTCATTTTCCCTCTCTCATTTCTCTTCGCCTCTGTCTCTGTTTATCCCCTCTCCCTCTTTCATACCTTTTGATCTGTCTGTCTTCTTAGCCTGTCTCTCTCTCTCGGTCTCTCCATTTGCCATTTCATTCGGTGTCACGTGGCTCTTGTCTGAAGTACTAATATTATGACTTCACTGCCCCCACTGACCTGATGTTTATCCACAGAAATATCCAAGGGAAATATCTACAGATATTTCCATGGTTTGACTATATCTCAGCAGGTACAATAATCCCCTGGGGATGGTGGATGTCCGCATTATATTTTGAAAAACTTTGACATAATAATCATCAAGATTCCCCCCCCCCCCTCCCTTCAGAACATGGGCGTCAAGGGGCCGGGAGGGGGTTAAGGATGGGGGACATAGGGTACGCTCGCCCCCACATATTTCTTTTATTCCGGGTAAAAAGACACACCTGAAAAGGTCAAGGACCTTTGTTATGTGACTTCTGTCAGCTAATTTTCGTTTGGAATAAAAGGGAAACCCTCGGAAAATTTCTAATCTGCTCCCCCCCCCCACCCCGATATAAAACGGATTGACGTCCTTGCCTTAGAATATGCTTTCTTTTTTCTTCTTGTTTACTCTGTTACTTGCTCTTTATAGCCTGTAAATATAATTTGTTTAGTCTGAACGTGTTTTTTCTGAAGCAGCATGCTACAGCGATTCTATCCCCCCCCCCCCCCAACTTCTCTACCTTTAAAAAAAAGAGACATTAAAGACGCTAGGTCGTGGGCTTTCATGAGGAATTTGACACCATGGGTGATTACCCAGTAACAGGTGTTGTCCATCACTGTGAGTTTTATGACCAACCCCGTGGCCAACAGACCTTATGTAATGCTCTGTATACTTCACCCTTTCCCCATATGGCAAAGTCATTATCTCACTTTCCCTGGCCCGAGAATACCCGAAGCAGGCCGAAGAATGTATGTGGTGGGGACAGCTTGTTTTGCTGTGCTCCAGAAATGTAGCTCTATTACAGGTATTTTTCACAAAGTCTGGTGTCAGCAAATCACGATCCATTCCCCACGAAAGCCCACGACCTAGCGTCTTTAAAGCTCCGAATAGTTGTTAAAAGCAATCGAGGGCATTAAGGTCAACCTAGCGCATCGAATATCACAGCGGTGTACTCGGACGGCCTTTAACACAGGAAGGTTGCTCTAGATCTCTGAGGGCTAAACAGACTTTCCACTTAAATGACCCCCAGCAATAAGAAGATCGTAAGGCCCATGCATCTATCTAGGAACCTCCCCATTATGTGTATACGGTTGAAATGTTCATCATAATTTCATCTTGGTAAGTCTGCACTGAGTTGAAGTTTATAATCATGTTGTTGTCTATATATTATGATGACTCGACCAGCCGAGTCAGGAGTTTTCTGCCATCCACACAGGTATATGGCAATGATTATTCCCGTGATTATTGTATTATCTGGGGGGTGTAACATAAAACATACAATCAATCTTACAATTGATATCAATTGTAAGTCTATGGCAAACCATGTACTAAAGAGATACAATTGATTGTAAGATTGATTGTATCTCTTTATGTTACACCCCCCTGGTCAAACAGACAACAGGTAAGTTCTGTAATTATTGTTAGAGAGGAAGCTTATGTGGCCAAGCTTATACTTCGGTCAGGACAATGTGTTTTATCATGTCTATATAATGTCATTTGTTTGAACCCAAAATATTAACTTTTCCGCTGAGATCTATAACTATATCTTCAACTATACTATTAATGCTGGAAACTTGGTTTTATATATAAATGATGGCAATCTGATCCGAAGGCACTGTCAAGTCTTTGATGGATATGATCCGGAAACCTTTCAAAATATTACAAAGTTATTTAGAAGTATTTTAGAAGTAAATGATTTACGCATTTTGCGTTTACGTCACTCTTATAACCATGTATAATGCGCCATATTATATAATTTATTTTGCCATTTTGCAATCGTCTACCAACTCTGTACAGAAATTGCAGCTTTCACGGAATCATTCATGCGCCCTATCATACCTATAGGTATTGACTAAACAGCCAGGACCTTGAACAACCATTGTATTTGTTCATCCATCTTTTCATATTCTAATGCACTGCACACGAAGCATATTTTGGTTTTATTCAATACCATGTCGTGGTTTTGTATTGAATATTGATATTCGAGGTCTATTATGTTTCTCTTGCCGTAGGAAGAGGGGTGGGGTCTATACCTTTTCACTCCAGCAATTCTCTTAGAAGGAGGGAAAAAGTGTGTGTGTGTGGGGGGGGGGAGGGGCACAATAAATAGGGGATATGATGTGAGGCTTGAACTAGATTGGGCGGCTGGTGGATGGGGGGGGGGTACATGCATCATGTGCCCTCCCCCATGCACCCCCTCTCTGCTCGGTCATTGTAAACGTGATGCAGTGAGTGTCATTGATCAAACACACAATGTCAAGGCCTCGTCCACATTTTGTAACTATATCATGGCAAGACTCTTGGCCTATACAGTTGCAGGGCCTTTCAGAGCCTCGTGAACAGTTTGCGGGCATGAGAGCGCTAGACGAATCAGAACTTGAACCAGAGGGAGTTCACGTGTGTATTCACATGATCCATTGGTTGTCTGTGTAACATACCATTCCTAAACTTAGATCCTAATGTCTTTAACAGCAAAGCAGTGGGGCAAATCAACGATCATTTTCAAGACATACAATTACTACATAAAATAACAAGCTATACAACTGCTATTCTTTGAAGGTAATGCACGACAGTGGATATCTTCGTGTTTATTTGATTTTTTTTTTTTGGGGGGGGGGGGCTGATGGCATGTACTCTTTCAAAATCTTCAGCGCTTCTTTTAAGTTGATTAATTTAACACTGTTTAGGTGATTAAGTTTGCTTTCCTCTTCCCTGGAAGCCAACTGCTGTACTCTGCAGAAGACTGCTATAAAAAGCCTATAAAACATGCATTGATATGAGTGATTACCTTTTAACACTTCTTAAACAATACTCCGATTATAATATCAGATTATATTTCTCTTGAAAATGCTCAATAAATGATTAAGATGCCGAATAAATAATTAAGAATTTCTGTTTCAAGTGCGCCCCTTGCACACTTGGAAAGAGCATCTGAAAATGTTGAACCCTTTGGCGATATTACATGGAGTTTTTGTTTCTGTATTTACGTTATTATTTTGTTTGTTTAACCTTTATGCTAGAAGTTTTATTTTCTAGGCTAAAGCGTGCCCCTTTCGATATTGCGATCGAGTTGGATCCGCTCCTTATCAATGTCGATCAACGTCATGAATATAAGTATTCTGTCTATTTCTGATTTTATGACGCTATACGATCACCTTACCGAAAGTCTATTTGATTCAGTCTTTATTTATTTTTATAAATTTCCAGGGATATTTGATTGATGTCCATTATCGATCACGGAACCTATCGTAGTCGCCATGTTGTCGTCTGCTACTGTTCTAGCTATTTTCACCAGTGCCGTACTGGGATTCTTCCTTCTAAACGCCCTTCTGAGGTTGATGCCCCCTTCGGAGAGTCACGTGATCGTATCAAAGCAGCATAAATGGAGGAATGAAGTGGGGTCCTTAGTCCATTCTGTGATCGTTGGTTTGGGAGCTCTATACTGGTAAATAATAATTATTTGAAAAAAATAAATGTTTTTGTTGGACCCATTAGTGCATGGAAGGGGTGGGGGGGGGGGCGGGTGGACAGTTTGCCCCCTTCTCATTCCACATGGATATTAAAGATTTTGAGTCCGAAGTTTAAAACGAAATTGCTTGTTCATTTTGTCGAAAACACCACTCCCAGTTATCCTTGAAATCAGAATTCGGTAAAACAAACAAACAAACAAACAAACAAACCAACCAACCAACACATGAGTTATCCGTTATTGCTAATACCAAAAGTATCTTCCCGTTGCAAAATATTGAGGGGTGGGGTCTTTTCTAAACTGATGACCCGCTTTAATGTTATTTAATTCTTACATGCATTTACTTTGTTCTTAAAAGTTTTCTGGTTAAAAAGAAATTCATATTTTTGAGTGAGCAAAGTTATATATTTTCTCGAACTCTTGAAATATGTACTACGGTATTACACTCTCTTTTTTCTTACAAGTTGGATCTTATCAATAAGAAGCAAGGAGGGTGACCAATCATATTATTCTGATATTGAAATCTTTGCTGCGATTTCGGCAGGTTTGTAGCCCATTTTTGTTACTTTCTGTATGCTTATTTTTCACCCTTTTGTTTGCAATTTGCTTCATGTTAAATTACAAATTCTCGAAACTCTTCGCATTAAAACACTAATTCATTTAGTAAAAATACTTTTGACGCACTGCATAATACAGTATACTAGGGATATATTGGGCTTGCGTTTGATATTGACACATGAAAATGATTCCACATCAAATTTTGGAAGAAACAATGTTCTGATGATTCGTGCATTAGTATCACGATAAGAACATAGTGATACTGTCTAAAACAATGAACATTATTGAGAAGCCAATGCATGGAGATTTTGGTTTATCTTCTTTTTTTGTTTTCTTCCTCTTCTTTTTTGTCTCGATTACGTAGGGTATACGGTGTACGATACAATAGATTTGGTGCAAAACAACGCGATATGGAAAGTACTGGGTCTTCTTGCTCATCATGTTGCGGTAAATTACTTATTCATTTTTATATTTCACGAGTTGAGAGGGCTTTCGACCCGACGCTCTTTGAAAAGTAAACAGAGGTTTATCGGTGTCGGAAGAGACTTCACTGTCTTCCTTGTATATTAAGAAAGCATTTTTTTTTTTTCATTAAGAAAAATAATATAGCAGAGGAATTTATGAAATTTCTGTATTTAGAACCAGTTTTGCTTTGCTAAAATACAAGAATATTTCTCCAGCGTCATTAAAATGATTGGTAATACGATGCATACATAATTTTTGTCCTTTTTCACCGAAGGTTTTCGGATGTTACTTCACCACATACCTGACGGGACGGTTCTATCATTTAAATATCTATGCCATGATGGTGGATTTATCCAGTATTTTTATCCACCTTCGCATGCTACTGATCATGCACGGTTTCGACAAGGAGCATCCTCTTCGCGCCATCAACGCTTTGATAAACGTACTCCTATTCATCATCTGTCGTCTCGGGGCCATCATCTATATTTTCGTCAATGTACTCCTCGAGCCGGAGCTCGGCCTGATCGTCAAGGTGGTCACGCCGTTGTTCATCGTTACTCTTCTCATCATAAACCTCGTGCTTTTCAAACGGCTGATAATCAGTGACTACCTCTCGAAGAAATCGACTCTCTCGTCATCATCGTCATCGTGTGATAACGGTGTAGATGTATTAGATACATCTTGATACTACATTATTTCTAAACAGTGAACACAATAACATTTGGAATAAATACGGAATGTGTGGGGTTTTTTTTATACAGAATGTCTGACACGAGTCTACAGGAAACCCGTCAAAATTTCATAAATCACAAAAGTCTTTCTCAAAACGTATCTTTCATTTGCTGTATAATACAGGTGTATTTTAATGACTTATGGGGTGTTGCAAGAAAGTTGCAATCGATTGCAAATAATTGCTAATTTTGAAACAATCATTCTGATTGGCTCAGGGTCTGCCCTTTTAAGAAGACATGCATGCAACAATGATTTTGATTGGTCAGTGACAATCAATTGCAACTTGCAATCGATTGCAACTTTCTTGCAACACCCCATTAGGGAGATAAAATGAGCGAGTGGTAGAGAGAGAGAGAGAGAGAGAGAGAGAGAGAGAGAGAGAGAGAGAGAGAGAGAGAGAGAGGGGGGGGGGGAGCGCGGGGGGTGGGGGGAGACGAAGATATAGAGAAAGAATGGGGAGATGTAAAGATGGAAAAACAGCAGAGAGAAACACTGTAAACTATAAACTGTAAAGGAGTGGATATGGAAGAGAATAAGGAGGAGAGGAGATAATTGTATGCAGGGAACGGAATATATTAGGATATGACAAGAAACGGGAGGGATTATTACGAAAATATAGAGAAGTCACAATTATAAGAATGTGATTCAAATATTGCTCCCACCCCCCTCTCTTTCTCATTCTTATCCACTCACGCCCTCTATCATTCACCTTATCCCCTCGTTTAATGCCCCTCACTAATTTACAACGTTACAGCATAATTTTCATTTCCCTCTTTGATAATGAAGTATTTTCTGACATAGCACCCATATAAAGAAAGAAATAGAAAAAAGTAAATAACTAAATACATGTAAATAGATAAATGAAATGAATGAAAACATAAATCATGAATGAACAAATGAATGAATGAATGAATGAATAAATAAGTGAATGAATAAATAAATGAATAAATAAATAAATAACAAAGCAGGCCAACAGAGATGACGTAAGAACAAAAGAATAAAAAACGATCTGACAAAAATGTCTTTATTTTTTCAGTAAACAGTGAATATATTTCCAACTTTCAGAATGGGCTGTAGTTCATGCCTTGCAGCCGAGAAAATCTTTTCATTATTATCTGGGTAATAAATACATTCCTGTAGAAAGTAGCTTTATGCGAAACATGAACAATTCAATGTGAACAAATACTTGGTCACGGCAACAAAATCAATAGACATACACATTTGCTAAATTTTCACTCTATGTACAAAGTTTTAACTGAAAATAAAAAATGAAAATGTCATATTAAGAAGGAAATACAAAATTCATAACTCTATGTTGTCTATTCAAATCCAATCAATGCACGAACACAATTTGCGATAATGGTAATGAATATGCATAACCAAAAACTTAAGTTGCTAAAAGATAAGTCAATGGTATTTTGTCTCGTATTATGCTACCCATTAATTCAGTTTTGTTTGGATATGATAAATAAATAGATAAGACGTTTACCAATCTCAAGGAAAATTACATTTGCTACACTCCACCCAGGTACCTGCATGGCAGGAATTAATTCCTTTAAAATGTTTGAGACCTGTAATGGCAGCCTGGCCAGAGCCCATTCTCTTTACTAAATGCAACTTTGCATTCAATAAGAAAATAATTTAGGAACTTCTAACAAATTTTTATGGAGGGAAGACTAGATTTTGCCTCAATTTGACATGCTTGTTGAGCACATTCTAGTCATTATAACGCCAGAGTTTTGAAGTATATCAGGGACATTTCATTTGAACGGTAAGGAGAGCAAAATGATAACCATGCAGTAGAAAGCAGAGGGGTAAACTGCCCCACCCCCCCCCCCTTCGCTATACGCTAATGACGTGGGTTGTTGGTCTACTGGGATGAACCTTTGAAGGCGAAGGCAAAGTGGAAGGTTATTCTCTAACCATAATAGCAGTTAATGAACTGATAAACAGTGAGAGGATTGTCAAAGTCATTGTGGTTTGCGAAAGGCATCTGGCTGGAATGCTCACCATGGAGTGGAGAAGGTGCATGCATTGTGTGCTGACAAGTCTGGATCCAGAGACCGGATAAACAATATTTCTGTAATGTGTTTACAGACAGCGGGGATGTCTGTAAGCACTTGCGGCTTCCAGGATATTATTATCATCACCATCTTCATCATCATCATTATTATTATCATTATTATTAGTATTATCTATTATTATTATTATTATTATTATCATTATTAAATTAGTTATTAGTATTGTTATTATTAGTATTATTTATTAATTATGATTTATTTGTATTATTATTATTATGATTATTATTATTATTATGATCATTATTATTAATTATTATTACCATTATCATTATCATTATCATTATTATTATTATTATTATTATTATTATTATTATTATTATTATTATTATTATTATTATTATTGTTATTATTATTATTATTATTATTATTATTATTATTATTATTATTATTATTATCATTATTATTAATCAGCAACAAAAGCATGTATACGTTGACATGTAAGTGCAGTAAAAAATCTGAAAACTTCTGAACATGACATAATCAGAGCTGTGCACTGATACAACGGACTCTTTTCCGGGTCAATCTGACTCGGAATTTTAAGAGTGGATACCATACAAAATGGATTAAGTTGTAGCAGACATCAATCAGAGTTTTATGAAATGTCATATCTAATTTTCATGAGAGATATCGGAGGTCTACATTTGAAAAATATGTAGAGAACAAGACATGAAAACTGTCATTTTTTTAAAACTTTAACTTTAGCAAGAGTCCATACAAACTTACTATACAAAGCCTCATTATTTTTTTTAGTGTCATTACAATTTCCAAGTACCAGGTAGAATTTATTTCTCCATTTACTAATCTAAAATACCTGCAAACAACAATAAAGCCTCTACAAACGTGGAATCAGAAGAAACTTATTTTTAATCCTACATGCATCTTCATGGAGTAAACCATTATGAATGCATCAAAAAAATGTGCAAACATGGAAAATCCAGTGCAACCTCACTGAAATACTGTGGATTAGCCTTTTACAGTAATATATAATCAGAATATACTCTTGTGAGTCAACGAGAGGAGGTATAACCCAATAAGCCCCAACAAGAAATTGAAAAGTAAAATCTACAACTGTACTATTTGCATTGTCCCACTTTACATAACAACCTACATGTACATACATATACATGTACTTACTTGTCTAAAGTCTAAACTCATTTTCAAATCAAGCATTGCCTAGTCCATATATAAATATATCTCTGATATACATGTGTCATTTTTTTTTGTAGATCATATACTTCAAATGCACACATACATATGCATCCATACTCCATAGATAATTTCTTTGTAAATGCTATGGAATCATTAAAAGTGAAATATCGATAAAGGCACACCGTTTTTCCTGTAACAACATTCAATCACACAAAATAAAATTCATACCGTCTCCATCCATAATAAATGATACGAGGCAACATTGTGGTGCCACAACATTCCGGCAACATTTTGGTGTACAAGTCAATGGGGTATGTGGCGACAAAAAATGTCGCCAAGACAGGACACATATTTTTTTTGCTGCCTGACGGCGAAAAAATGCGCATCAATCAAATTCCTAAAACGTTAGCGCAAAATATGTTGTTATGAGATTATCTGCCCACGTTTGGACAAAGTTGTCTTTTATTTGAGAGTTGATGCGTTAATGCGCATTCATTAACATACACGTACATGTAAGAGTCGCCACAATGTCACATGTTTACTGTTCAGTATCTGAACACTAAAATTTTGTTGCGCCACAATGTCGCCTTATATCTGAACACCCCTTTAAGGAGTTCATCATACAGTGTACATAGAAATTGACATCAAGTGGTCTTTTTCAAATTATATGTCATCGTCTCAGTGCATAGAGGGGTATAGAGCAGGCAGCAATGTGTGCAAGAAGGGTTAATGCATTTTTTCCAATGAGCTGACAATTTGGTCTATTTCCAGCTCTTGACCATACAAGTCTGTATGTCATAGCTCATACAAATAAAAAGATACACCAAAAGAACTAAAATCTGATTGTCTAGGGATAAAACAGCTTTGACTTGTCCTTTCAAGGTACATGTACATTGTAAGACCATTACAAATTTAATGCATGAGTTCAAAAGTACATATAGCAAGTTAGCAATCATGATGTCATACTCAAACAAAATAACGATTTTTATGATTTTCACAGAAGAAATACAAAATCTATTCTTACTCTATCTTCCTTTCTCTTTAAAATCATTGAATTCATGATAAAAAGATCAGAGGAAGGAGTTTCAAGAGCTGGAGTCACATCTAACTCATTCCCTTTGAAGTGACGTTCGATGCCGCCAGGAAAAAAATATGTCAGGCATGTGCTTAACTTGATCTTCCTTGCAGATACGTAGACAAAAGTTTTCTGCCTGGCTGCAAACTTACGGGCCATTTTCAAAGGGAAATATGCTTTTGTAATGATAATTACTTTTCGCTTCCAATCGTGTGATAATATGAGCAGTACATAGTGCTTACGTTTACAGGAGGCAAGCGAAAGGAAATGGTGCAAATTTTCCTGAAACATGAATCAAAATTACTCTACTGGGCAAGTGTGGGCGCTAATCTGACGTATAACATCATAAATAACTGTACTTCAACAAATTCACTTTTTATTTTCGTTTGCAGGAAGTAAACAAAAAAGTGTCAAATTGTGGGTATTAGGATTTTAAAATTTTACTCTTTTTCACAGATTAAAACTGCTATCATGTGACATAGGCAAATTTCTGGACACAGATACGCTTTTGTATTCATATTTTATCATCTGTTCAATTTTCTCTCTGTTAATTCAAATAAAAAGTAAAATATTAACGATATTCTAAGTGTGAGAAGACCCATTACTCAAGCTTTGCCATGATATTGGCAGCATCGAACCTAGACATCAAAGGCAACAGCACACCTATAGATTCTATTTTGCAACCTTAGAAAGGGACAGCTGCCTGAAATAATTTGTTGCCAGTTGGGACTCCAGCTCTTAAAACTCCTTGATCAGAGCAATTCATTGTAAATTTATCAGTTTGTTGAAGTTATTCCAGAATTCATGATGTACTACTAGTAAATCGTGATCCTAAAGCCCCTCTCCCTTCACACACAAGACAGTAAAAAGCATTTCATTCATATCAACCCACAGCCATTCACATTAATACAGTACATGAGCAGAAAGAGAAAAATTCACTATAACTGAGTAAATTTCAGATGTCATGCCTTGCTGTTTCAGAATTTGAGCAATTTAATTGAATTATTGATGTACATGTACCAGTCAATGAAATCCTCAATTTGGTAATGCCGATCGGCACAAAACGATATGAACAAATTAGCTGATGGACTGGTTATTTATCACAAAAGCTTAGCAAAATAACAAAGTTCAGGGCTTGATTGCCCAGACACTCTGTGTACAGAAGATTCATTTTGCACTTGAAATAATTTTCAAACATTGAAGCCTGTGGTAAATCTCTCCTGTAAGAAATATAGTGTGGCACAGGGATATCTTTTGAGGAATGCGCCCCTTTAAAGGGAAAGTCCACCCCAGAAGTTTCACTGTTTCAATTAAAGGAGATGAATTCAAAAAGCATTTTAAAAACAGAAATGAACAAAATCAGTCAAAGAATAAGAAAATTACACTCATTTACATTCTCTAGTAAATTACTCTCGGCTCTGCAAATTGGCAACGCTGATGACATCATATACGAGCAGCTCTCCATTCACTTTGTACATGGAATTTCACATTTTCTCATTTTCTTGAAGTTACACATTTTCTCACCCCATAGTCAGAGTATGTTATGTAAAAAGCAATTCTTCTGAACATACACTGACTATGGAGGTTAGAAAATGTGTAACTTCCAAGAAAATTCAGAAAATGTGAAATTTCATGTACAAAGTGAATGGAGAGCTGCTTGCATATGATGTCATCAGTGTTGCCAATTTGCAGAGCCGAGAGTGATTTACAAGAAAATGTAAATGAGTGTAATTTTCTTATTCTTTGACCAATTTTGCTCATTTCTTTTTTTTGAAATGCTGTTCAAATTTAACTCCTTATATTGAAACATTGAAACTTCTGGGGTGGACTTTGCCTTTAAAATTTCGAAGGATGTGTTTGCAATGTGAACACCATGCCATGATGTTTCATGACTTTATTCTTTTGAATCTCGTGCATCTTTTTTGACATCAAATTCACGACATCCGGGCGTGGTTCCAAAGTTATGCAACATTTTATACTTGCACATCAGACCAAAAGCTGCTCAAATACGTGATTTCATGTACATTTTCAATACAATTGTGTTTTCAGAGAAAATTCATAAATGTATGAACATTTTTACATTTACTGATTAAAATCAATTCTTGATGGTTACGATTGCAAGTGTTGCCGAGAAATTTTGTCGAGAAAAACAAGGAGAAACGAAAGGTCAAAAAACAAAGAAATACATGAGAAATTTGAAAAACATCAAAATACATTAGCAATTATGATCGATACTGGAATTTTTTCAAGTTCATTTGCTGAGAATACTACATAGTCTCTAGACCAACAATGAGCACTTTTGAAGCTTTATTAAAAGCTTCCAAAAAAAAAAATTAACGATACAATTTTGTAGATTGTGTAGGTGCTGACGACATGCCGATTTTCGTCGTGATCGCACGGTCTATTTAAAATAACCTGGGGAGCGTTTCATCAACATTTGTTGTCTGACAGGTTGTCAGATCTGACATCTTTCCTTGATTTTGATTGGCTGAGAAGCATTGTTACTATGGCAACTGTCAGATAAAACAGACTTTGTCGGATAAAACATCTGACAAGTCCTTTCATGAAACGCTCCCCTGGCCTTTTTAGGGTTAAACTTTGTTCATGCTGCCATGACCCTAACTATTCCCCCAAACCTTCTTCCAAGCTATCCTTCAAGTAGTAGTAGACCACATTTGCACAACATTGTTTCAAAATTTTAAGAGAAATAAGCCAATTTCAATTCTAAATGACAGATATTACTGTAAACTATCATGTTATCAAATTTACAACAGTATTCCAAAAAATAAGTGAAAAATGAATGGTTTTACTCTTAAAGTGTCAGGAAGATGCCTAAAGTTACACTTACAAAACAAAGAAAATGAAAGAAAATTTGTGTTGATTGTTGAATATTTCCTTCTCAATCCTAAACGGGAATGTACTGGTATCTAAAACTTTATGAGTGTTTTTCTGTGGCTTAAAGCAATCTAAAGTAAAAATTTTGTGCAGATTGGAGCCACTTGCAAATGTGGGCTACTACCTTTAAACCCTCATATTGTGTTTCATCTTATGGATGTAGAGGGATGCATTGCTACTGAACTTGGCGCCACAGGCCAAACAGGTGAAGTCCTTTACCTTCGATAGCTCCTGCCATGACATGGTTCTATAACTCTTGTCCATTTCACCATTGTCCGTTTGACTGGCAGCCTGGCTGGTGAGGATGGTTAAGTCCTCTCTACCCTTCTCCGCATTGGAAGTGGGACCTAAGATAGAAAAATTATAAACATGAAAAGAACAAGAAACATCACAAAGACTATATAACAACTTAGAGTAGAGAGTTAGAGACCCATTTTTATTAACCCATTCGTGACAGAGGGTCCACATTATGTGGTTTGGTTTAATAACTTTTGATCCAAAGCCCTAAAAATCATACCAAATACATGAGCAGAAAGAGCAAAGAATTCTACACTTACTGTGCCCATTTTTGTTCCATCAGTATTTGTTGTTTGATGCTGAAATTTTTTTAAAGGAAAATAAGCATTAAAATCCTTAAATTGGCAATGCGATGAAAATATTAAAATTACTGTTTTTCCCTGCAAATTGGCAACTTTATGACTTCTCATCATACATTGTCAATTTATATTTATTTCAGATACATGATGTTTTATAAGAAAAATGTAGCAATAAAATAAAAAATGTTGGTGTTGCCAATTTGAAGAAAAAAAGCTGATCAAATTAGGCTTCAAATAATTCCTGTCACGAATGGGTTAAGCCAAGTGCTGTCCCACTTCATTCCAAAGGAAATTGATGAACATTTATTCCAAGAAAAAAAAAAAGGTGCTTGTGAAAGCACTACAGGTTATTATTATTATTTTTGGGGGGGGAGAATGTAATGGTATTATCAAAGTACACATGAATACATGCCAATCTTTAACAGCAAAAACTGAGAATCTCTCAATTGTATCTCATACATGAAAATGTCAACCTTTGGTGAAAAAACAAAGTATGATTCAAACATTTTGCTCCTACAGTATGTCTGCTGAATATGCATGATCTGAAATGTATGGAAAAATACATGTATTCAGATTGTCTAATCTAATTTCCGGATATTTTTACCCACGACTTCCATTCTTTTAAACCCATAAATCCCATTTCTCATTTTGATGGAAAAATATACATGTGTACCCCCTGGTAGTTAAATGCATATCAAGATAATTTCAAAATTTCTGCTGTTCTTACTATATCAAAGTTAATCAAGTCTGGTGGGGACTAAAATGAATTTTACATCCAAGTACAAAAGTCCTCAAATTTTAAAAGTGGCGAGTTTGAGAGAAGTTCAAAGGTCAAAATCTTGTCCCATCTGTTACATTTTGAAAGCTTCTTTTTTACACGTATGTTGGAAAAACATTAAAGCTGTGTTTTGTCATAAAAATTTTGCAATCTTGCTCTTTGGTGCATGGGAAGTTCATATCTGAAGATACCATTATCTTAATGTTTTATATCGTATTTTAAATGCATGTGTCATACAAAGCTCTCTTGCAAAGCAGTTTTTACATGTGTACGTACTGAAGAGACTTCCTTGTGTAAAGAAAACAGAATGAATGAATGAATGAATAAATAAATAAATAAATATCACAAAGTGATGTCCTGTCTGCCATGTTTAACATCTACAGCAAAAAAAAAAAAAAAAAATATGGGACTACATTATAAAAATTCTGATGGATGAGAATGAAAATCTGTTATATACAGTACACATTTCATCATATAAAAAATGGCCACTTGACAGAACCTAGGAATAAGATATTTAATGCTGGGAATTTCTTCTGAAATTCCATTTGTGTACATGTACAATGTTAAAGGGGGGTACCCAATGCTGATACAATGTTCCTTCATTTAAAAGAGCATGATTTTATTAGCAGAAAATCATCTGCCTAAAGTTTTAAAAAGTCGTGTTGCCAAGAAGAACCCAAAATATGGTAAGATTTCAGCCTATTTTTGGCCCCTCAGCTGTGTCCCAGTTTCAACTGGGTACCCACAATGATGTCATTGGTTACCTTGTCGCGCAATTCTAGCAAAATGCTAATACATATTGTACAGTCTAGCGCGCCACAACTACAATGCGCGAAGCTGGGTAACTACATCTACGTGTACGTCATACCTCATACTCAATTTTTTAGGTCAACCCTTGACTAATCACAAATAATTTGCCAAAATGCTTGATTTCAATTGAAAATCATCAAATCTTCAATGTTATTGTTCTTAGAATTCTATTCTCGATCATATATGTATATCAAATTTTTTTTTAACCATTGTGTAATCATTTTAATATGTCCCGTCTAGAACATTTTTATTGTCCAGTCCGTTACGCTCACTCTTTTTTTGCATTTTCCCCCCAAAGCAAAACAAAATTCAAATAGAAGGCAGTGACAAATTATGATAAGAATATACACATTTATAATATGAGATTATCAAATGAGGAGAGTTAAGTTTAAAATCATCAAAGCAGAAATAGCTTGGTAAATTCATGTGTCAAACTGCACTTGAGGCCCTGCCACAGAATGTGGGCGGGGCTATAACATTTAACTTGTCTTTTGTGGACAAAATACGATCACTTTTTGAATCAATGAAAGCATAACTATTACATGAAATACAAAAGTATGAGGCCAAGCCATTTAAAAAATGAAGGTTGGATGTCCCATATGTCACACTGGAAATACCCAGAGAACACTTGGACAGAAACAGAGGCATCTACATATACATTTGATATTGTTTTGAAGGCAAAAAAAAAAAAAAAAAGCAAGGGGCAATCATTCCTTAAAATAAGGGATGGTTATCAGCTTTGAATAATCAGAGCCCCTGAATATAAAACAAAGCAACTGATCTTCTGATTGATTAATTAATCATATCTTTAATTGAATTGTAAATAATGATCAAAATTGAAAGAGCGATCAGTGGCTTACCTCCTTGAGTTACTGGCCACTTTTAGTAGGTAAAGGATTTTGTACTGTCCTTACGCACCTTTACACACTGGGTTTCTAGCCCCTTTTAGTAGATAAAGCATTTTGTAATATCCTTACGTACATGTACCTTTACAAACTGGGTTGCTTCCTCTGGCTTCAGTGCTTTCTTGTCCTATCCGGATGTCATTGGTGTCAATACAAGGGTGTTGGTTGAGCTCTTTGGCTGAACTGCATTTCTTGTTGCACATATGGCAAGTAAACATCTGTGTCAAGCACTTGTGATTGTAGAGTAGCTCCGGTGTATCAAATAAGGTGTTGCAGAGATTACAGTTGAACGCTTGGATCTGGCAGCCATGAGACTTCAAGGAATGGATGTCCATAAAAAGCAGGTTGCAGGAATAGCATAGGAAGACACCACGAGGGGTTTCTGAAGGTTTAGACTGGTCCACGGGCAAAGAGACAAGAACTGGAGCTTGCATTGGAGGTTGGATGTTCTGAAGGCTTACTTTGGCCATGGAACTTCCTGTCTGCTTGACAGATGAAATATTTTGAGGTTTAGTATTTACAGCCTCAACTCTTGAAGGTATGGGCTGAATTGGTAAAGTTCCTGGTCCAGCAGCAAAACTTGTCAAAGTTGATGAACTACCATCAGGGTTGGTCTTCTTGAGAGTGTTCCCACCAAATGTCAAAGGCACTGTGCCGTTGCCAGATATCAAGGGTGCAGTGACACACGCAATGGTCCCTACTGGGATAGATGTGGATGTAGCCGACTGATCTAGTGAAAAGACCTGTGTCCCTGTGGGCATCCCAGGATTTGCTTCAGGCTCACCGGGCTTAGGGGCATCCTGCGATGGCAAAACTTGAACGGTCTTTCTGGGACCTTCATTCGTTATTTTCACACGCATGCCCTTGTATTCTTGGATGCGTGGGCCTTTGTTACTTGGACCATCCTGTTTGCCACCAGTAGATGCAGAGTCTGCCAATGGTTTTTTTGCTTTCCTGCCTCGATCTTTTGTGGTATCAGAAGCGACTGGAGGAAACATCCCTTGATCAACCTGTGCAAACAGTGAGTCACCTTGATTCACTATCCTAACATTACCCAAGTTCTTAGGAGTAATAAGAGGTGCATTGATAACAAGCTGGTTTCCAACCTGGGAAGTAGCAATGGATACTTTTGGTGCTATCCGAATAGGTACATTTCTATCTGCTATCTTTTGCCTCAGCAGGCCTTTCACCCTTTGATGCCCAGTTTCTGTAGAATCAGATGCAGTCCTGTTCTGACCTCCAAGAGGATTTATTGGTTCCTTCAGGAGTGCAGAAAGGAGGGTTGTATCTTGCTTACCTACAGCAAAAGGTTGAGTATCCTGAGGCTGAGGATGAACAGGAGGCTG
The DNA here is from genome assembly GCA_029962745.1 of Echinometra lucunter. Taxonomy (NCBI): domain Eukaryota; kingdom Metazoa; phylum Echinodermata; class Echinoidea; order Camarodonta; family Echinometridae; genus Echinometra; species Echinometra lucunter. The sequence goes on from CM057154.1 coordinate 3,745,129, forward strand.
AGAATGAACAGCAGTCTGTTCTTTCCCATTTGCAGCATTGTTCTGTCTAAATGAATCAGGTTCAGGTAAAACACCTTCAAGGTTAGCTGGAGAATGTATGGAAGGAGATGGGGTGCTAGCCTCTTCTCCTGGTGGTAGATACTTGCAAGCAAGACGCGGCTCCTTGAAGACCCCTTCTTCACCTGTTGTCTCCCTGTGCCAGGGTAGATGCATGTGAAGCCGACTCATGGAAGGGAATGTCTGCCCACACTTGCTGCACTTGAACACGCAGTTCTTTTCTTTTGCTGCCTTCTTCATGCATTGTGGGCAAAGGTACCTTACAAACCCCTTGCCTACAACTGGGTCAAAGTTGTGTCTGACGATCTTACTGCAGAGCACGCATCTATTGGTATGTTTGAAGTTGGAGTTAGACTGATCTCTCTTTGCTCCAGAAGAGGGTGGAATGTTGTGGTTTTGGTTGGGTTCAGCTTGTCTCATCACATCAGAGAAGTTCAGAGTTTTCAATCCAGGCATTAGTTTGATATGGATAGGGCTCTCCCCTTCTTGACCTGAAAACACAGGAGAAACAATTAACAATTAAGATACTCTGGTTTCAAAGGAAAAAAAAAATTAAAGAAAATGCTATGAAAAGTTCCACCATATTTCAAGTACAGGCCTCAACATAATGGACGGCCATCGACGGCCATGGCTGCCGATACCCTAATCACTGGACGTGATGTCCTTCTCCCCTTTGCTTCATGATGAAAAAAATAATTTTCATTTTCAAATGCTGGCGGGTAATAAAATGGTTGCACATGAATTATATTTACAACAAAAATTTCTGAGATTTGTGTTTTGATATATCATTCAAAGGTTGCATTCAGACTTGTGCATTATGAATAATTTGTTGTTTCTTTTGTAAATGATTTGTACCGGTTTAATAATGAAACTGACATAGGCCTACACTGTATTACAGAACCCCCCCCCCCCCCAATCCCTCCAAAAAAAAAAACACCAACAAATAATTCATTACATGCCCCCTAAAAAGTGGCTGTGGTGCCCCTCTGTGTGGCCTTGGTGCCCTCTTCCACCTGGCCTCTGTGAAAAAAGTGCCCCTCACCAAAGTGGCCTTGCCCCCCAAAAATCCTATTTCGAGGCCTGCAAGTAGTCAATCTCTAAGCATGGCCATGGAAATAAATTTGACATCTAGTACATTTGTTACAAATCAAAATGAAATTTGTGGTGAACTTACAATACTACAAGTATCTGGCATCTATCAAACTATTTTGTGACCAAAAAAAAGTACAACAGCTTAGTACGAAACAGATACTGAGCATGTTAATATGAGTAAGACTTTTAAACTTTTCTTTTAACTGCTTAGGCTAGAACTCTCAACTTTGTGATATGGCTTATTAAACTGCAATCTACAGGCTTGAAAAAATAGCAGATTATGCAGAGAATTCTACAGAGTTGAGCCTGATCTGTGCATTAACACAGGCAAAAAGGCACATTAAATGGACATGTCCACAAAACTAGAATTCTTTGCCACATGTTACATTTACATTTTAAAGCAAAATGAAGGGGAAATACAGATTAGTATTTTATAGGAGGTAACATCATTGCAAGGTAGTGAAGTGATCAAGCGAGAGGTAGGGAAGCAACCTGCATGTATACAGTAGGGAACTTTTGCATTTTTTCACTTGAAATCATGCAATCTGGTGTATATCTAAGAACAAAATTTGAATTAATCTTTTCTACCTTTCTTGTAATCAATCATATTAAACATACATACTAACCCATAGATATACAAGCTATTGTTTTTCACTGATCACTCTTTAATGCATTAATGCATAATTCTTTTGTAACTGTAAGAATTATAGCCGGTAAGAAATGAGTGTATAGGCGGCAAGTTTTACCGCTTACCGCCTTTTAATGACAGTCCTGGAAATAGAAAATATAGCCAATGGGCAGAGGAAGAGATGAAGGAATGAGTCTGTAACAAAAATCTGTTTTCTGATATCTGAATTTGATTGAAGAAAACCATGTCTCAACTAAATAGATTTTTAAAGCCAATACCTTGGTTAAAGGTGATGGATAAATTTGTGAGCACCTGATTTAAAAAATTCTCAAACTAAGATGAAACATGTGTATGAGTACTTGTATTTGTACTCAAAAACCCTAAAACCAACCATATTTGGAATGAAAAACTGTAAGCTAGACGCAAACCATGATTTTATTAGCTTTCGTCTCGAGAGACAATGAACTGAGAGGACCGTTTGCACGATTTCCAAAATACGGTTACCTGCCTTCCGTCGCATGATACGCCAATACACACAGTGCAGTCCATTGAGTCATGAGCGCATGCACACTCCAAGACTTCAAAAAGGAAACAAACCATGTATGGGTATAATCTATTCTCTTTGTTTCTAAAAAAAAAAAACAACCAAGATTACCTTGCGAAAGTCCATTATTGTCTGCACCATCACTTTCCTCCTCCTCCTCTTCGTCATCTTCACCTACAAAAGCATCATCTTGGACAAGACAGGAATGGAAGCCCAAGGCACGAGAATTCTTGAAGGAGACACAACACAGTTGACAAGTGTAGGCAGAATCAAAAGCACTGCTCTGTTGCTCGTTGTTCACTGGGTTGACAGCTACTTCCTTTGGAGATTGTTTTGGTAAAATCCGAGGTCTCTTGACGATATTGAAGGTTTGCTTAGGTGGCTCTTTTCGAGCAGGAATCTGTAGCAGCGGATTGACGATTTTGTCACTGGTTTCCACAACATCCAACACTCGAGGCACTGCATTTACTTGCCTACAGTCTACCCTAATAAGTCCTCCTTTCTTTTTAATGCAATCATGATGGTTAAAGGCAGACAGATCATCATACCAGTGCTTGCATTTTTTACACACATACACAAATTCTGGGGGTCGTTCTCTTTCATACTGGCCCCCTTCCTCCGCTTTATGCTTACGTTCATGAGCAAAAAACTCCGCTTGAGTGTCAAAGCTTAGATGACAGGTTGAACAGATAAATGTACGACTCACTGCATGTATGTCCATGTGCTCTTGAAAGGAAGCCAAATCATCAAAAAACAATTTGCAGTTTCTGCATTTGATGGTCTTGTAATTCACATGTAGACTCTTATGATGATTTCTCTGTTTGGCTTTTTCAAAACCTTCCGAGCATATGGGGCAAATGTAGCGCAGCACACGCAAGAAGTTCTCCTCGACACACTTATGAGAGAGGACTTTCCGTTGAGTAGGGAAACGTTCCTTGCAGGTTGCACACTCAAAATGGTTGTTACTACAATCCCTAATATGGCGCTTGTACAGCTTGTGGTGCTCAAAATGTTTGCCACAGATCTTACACGTTATGCTCACATTTGGCTTGCACTTCTTGCACAAGTTCTGTAGTGCAGATGGAAGCTTTGAGGAACCCTGTGTGAACATTATTGCACATTTAGCACACTTCTGCTGCAAGGCTGATTGAAGGGGAACTAGAAACACAGGGGCCCTTTGTTTCTCCTGCACCACATCATCTGGATCCTCCTCCCAATAATCATCTGTCTCGTTACCATCTTCTTCTTCTTCAGTCTTGATATTATCATCAATCAATTCTTGTGAGGCGACTGCAACATAATCATTGTCCACCTCAGTCTTGATGTACTTTGTATTTGGATCATGATCTTCCTCTTCACCATCATTACGTTTTCTTTTCATCGCATGAACCTCACCATTATGTTCTTCTTGTCTATGGATGTGCAACTCTCCATCCTCAGTCTCATCATCCACAGGCTCTTCTTTAATCCAGGATGTATCTATTCTATGGACTTCATCATCATTGATGTCATCAACTTCTTTCCTATAGAAATCAGCTTCTCCTTCTACATCAAGGTAAGCATCTTCCTCTTCGGCAACTTCTTCAACCTCAACAGCCATGTAACAATCGAGATCTTCCTCACCAGCCATTTCTGTAGCAAAGAATTTTTAAAGTGAAATTTATCAATTAGTATTAATTGAAAATCCTTATAAAAAAAGAAGAAAACAAGTGTGACGGCACCGCACAGAAATTGTATGACAGCTGACTAACACAGCTTTTTTCTCATCTCATAATAATAGTAATAATCTGTTCTTGCATACTGAGTATCACATTAATCACCTAGTGTCTTTTTGTGTTTCCAAAGTCCTTTTGCTATTATTACCTTTGCTGGTAATAGCTCCAGCAACTTAGTGAATTCAAGGAATAAATCCTAACAGGTATCCACTTACTACACCTGGGCTGCGAGTGGCAAATGGAGATTAATGTCTTGTCAAAGGACATTAGTGCCATGGCAGAAATTTGAACCCTGTACCTCAGGGGTTCAGTCCTGAGACTTATCCACTGCACCACATCACTGCTTTCCTCTGAGCTTGACTAGTGCTTATATTCTTAAATAACATGCTTTTATGCACCCCCCCCCCTCTCAAATCATCTTTAAAAATAAGTTCTTTACTCAATACATTATTTGAATTGTATTAAAATCATTTAATGACTCAATAATAAGTGAATGTAATGACAAGTACTAATAACAACAATACAGCTATAAGAAGTAATAACACATGCAGCTGGTCTTACCTTCAGCTGACATACCTCGTCTCAGGGTTTGTGGTGCTTTGTGAGGAGTTGACATCTTCCTCCTTTTACGACCCCTTCTCGGCATAGTGGCTCTATATTGCTGTTTACTACCTATCAATAATAACAACAACAACAAAAAGAATCAAGTTTACTTCTGCCCACAATAAGTATAAATGTGGTTAACATGTATTAAAGATACATCTTTCAAAAGTGTGAAAAGAAAAAATATCTTGACAGTTACAGCACAAGTGCAGCAAAGGTACCCACCATTCTACATTAACTATCCCTCACGCAAATACATGGGGGGGGGGGGGGGCCTTTCATCAAGTGTCTTGTCAGTGATTTCTACTGACAAATTTACTCTCAGCCATATCAGATACAAGGATTTCACTCGCTTATTTTGTCGGTAAAAATAACGGAAAGACACTTGATAAAATGCTACGTAGAATAGCATCCCTTAGGACACAATTTTTTCCCATCTTTCTTTAACTTTGTTTATTTCTTCATAATTTACTTTGTTTTTTGACTCTCATTTAGATATATATTTTTTCAAAGATTGGAGTTATGTCCTCTTTATGTGATTTTAGCATATACATATACATGTATATATGTAAAACATGTTATACTACCTATTACTACTACTAGTACTACCACTACTATCACCACTACTACTACCACTACTACCACCACTGCTATTTCTACTACTACTGCTACTACATCTACATATACCATGTAACTTATTTTACCCTCCAAAAAGTATAGATCAGTAGTCAATACACCCCACCCCAAACGTGAGCATAATGTCAATGCATGGATCAAACCATGATGTAATCTGCCACTGAATGTCATCATGCCTGAAAGAGTGTTTACGTTTTTTTTTAAAGAGAATATATGTAAGTTAACAATAAATGTTGGCCTAAAAGGGCAAGTTCGTGTTCAGCTCTTCAAATGGCTGAAATTTTTGAAAGGACCATTTTCAGTTTATTATCATTATTATCATTGGTTTGGCATCACCTGTGCCTGGGAGGGGAAAAGCGAATTGAATCACTATAACCCTGAGGTCTCTCCTCTCGATATCACTGACTGGGGATGTGCAGGTGAATCAATACACCGGGGTTTCCCCCTACTCTTAACGTGCAAAAGGTGGGGACCTCCATTTAACGTCCTATCCGTGGGACGGAGTGTTTTTCCACTGTAGCATAGCCTGCGTCTATGAAACAGGGGAGGGGCACGATAACACACAACGTAGGCTTCAGTCATCCGCCTTGGCTGGACTCGAACCCACGGTCTTTTGGTTCGAAAGGCAGACGCTTTACCGACTGAGCCAACTTGCTCCCTTTAATGTTATCAGAAAGAAAAGAACATACCTTACTCCACAAGGGAGTGGTCCTGATGTTTTAAAAAAGGTTATGTCGTTATATGCTTTTCTGACCTCAGTTGTATGAAAAGAAAAATCATATTAGTCCATTCTGAAATGGTACAGAGAAAAACACAACATTTTCACTGTCCGTATGGAAGTTCGGTTCACAACTTCCAATTCTGTTCTTAGTGACGTCATGCATTCACTTATGCTTATGACATACCTGTAAGAGTACCTTTTCTTGGGACCATAACTGACAATGGACATTTTCACAGCCAAAATTGGCCATTTCAATTTCTGGCTGTCTTAGACTTTGCTCTGTGTCACGGCATGGGGAGCACTGAGCCGTGACTTTGGTTCCAGTAAAATGCCCCCTGCAATCACGCCAATGTGTCAAGCGTTCAACTGTATCAATCGACCAGAAAAGACCTGCCCACACAAGGACTGCGATCATTGTGCCAAATGGATGAAGAACATAAGGACAACAGAATTCAATATCAGGTTGTGCAGTTAAATTTTTGATTACTTGCTCTTGGAACAAAATGTTCATTTAGAAAATAATATAGATTATCCAGTTTATATTAATTTGATTAGTGTCACAATATGCTAATACTTTCTGGTTTTACTGCTCCTATCACTTGACAGTTCGGCATGGTTTTTTGAGAAGTGAATCTGTAACATCACGTCCTCATCACGTACGTCCTCATATGTACTAACTTGTTACATTTAAAGGTTATTTTTGTTGAAAATTCAATATCTTCAAAGAGAGTGGCTTAAAAATCCAGATTTGGGGTGGACTATAATATTGAAGTTCTACATGTATGACACCCAAGTACAGAGTATTTAACAGAAGTGTCAAGGTTGGTCTCTTCAAGTTGTCGGAATTCTCACTATTAACCCCAAACCTAAATATGAGGGCTCTAATGCATGTTTGTATCCATGCCCATATCTCCCGTTGTAATAAGCAAATTTGCGTCAAACTTTCACAAAATAATCACCTACATGTATTGCATCTCTCACCTAAATTTCAATCACATCGGAGAGAGGGAACCCTCAATTACGGCTTCAATGTTCGATGCCATTGCTCAGTACGGTGACTACCATGACTCTGCTGTGTCATGTGCTTCGTGCTCGACCTGTAGTGTAGACTAAACTGGAAAAATAAAGCTAGCAATAAAAAATGACAAAATTTATGAGTCGAGCACGAAGCACACAGCGCAGTGGCTGTCATCGAACATCGAAGCCGCGATCGAGGGTTCCCCCGACATCCCTCTGCCCGATGTATGGTTTGATGCCCCATGTCTGCGTATGCGCATAACTGCTCAATTCTAGTAACATCACAAAAGACGCAACAAACACATCACCTTCATATCAATTTAATGATATGCATTAGTGAAAAAAATGAGGAAAAACTGGTGAGAAATGTCTATTTTATGTATTTTAAATGCCTTGAAAATGCCACCTTTCATACAAAAAATCCTGAACTGCGTGGTGAATAAGTGCGCAGACATGGGAACCTTTCTTTTTAGGTGTCAAATTGACACCATCACCTTTTCTTGTAAAGAGTAGAATCTATTGTTTTGATTCAATTTTTTTTTTTTTTTTTTTTAAATGAGATTTTCAGACCGATTATTCTCTAGGTCATATCCTGACCTAGAATAGGTCAGGATATGAGGATTAAAATGAGGTCAGCCACTGGAGGAATACCAAAGGAAAGGCTTGTCAATTTCAAGTGAAATGTTTGGTGCACAGGCATAGGGCCCCCCCCCCCCCCCATCATAATTAAAATTCAGGTGAGCATGTGATTGTGAATGAATGTGAGACTGAGAGAACATTAAATCACATGTTATAATTTTGTGAAACTTGAAGTTAGCCGCAGATTCGTTCGTTAAATACAGCTAACTTTAGAGATATGCACATGGATACAAAAGTGTATTAGCGACAGTATGAGAACTAAGTTAGATCTAAATTAACAGAACATTTTCATCCACCCACGGTTCCTTTACTACCAGTACCAGTGCAGCAGGCCGATGTCGATGCAGCCCTAAACCATCGGGAGAGTTTCCCGGGCCCCGGCAAATACACCCAGCACTACGCTAGATTACCATACTGTCGTGTACTGTGTCTGTAGTGTAGCTATAGCTATGTGAGTGTCCCCGAGTCTGAGCAGATGCACAGAACAATCGCTCGTGTTTTTCGAGCTGTGGGCCACGTTAAAAGTTCAATCATTGCCTTGCAGTTTATAAAATACTTTGAGATGATAATGAATCATTAAAAATCTCAACTTACCAGCTAAGATGCGAATGATTTTTGGTCTAAAAACAGCAAAATTTCACAGCAACGCAGCAACGCGTTCAGGCAAGCGGAAATGACGTTTCAGAAGAGGGGCGCGTAATAACCTTTGACGTCATAGAGGTTGCGCACGCGTATTTGGTCATGCAGCTATTGGGCGGTCACATCAACCAACATTCCAACGGTGAACTGCCAATGATGAGATATTTTGACCCTATCATAATCCTATAAAAAACAATGTGACGGCTAACTGGTTATAAAGTAGATGATGTTGACAAGGAAACTCGCAAAAAGCTACTTTATATCCGTGTATATAGGGCCCGTTTAATTATTCAACATTCAGCAGTCGGTTTACTTGATGTCAATCAAAGATCATAACAACTCATACTGCACCACGCACACAAAATATATAACTCGGAGGGCAAATAACTATATTGGCCGCAATTTTAATCTTGTCATAACTAGACTTGCGTAATTATGATACAACAAATAGTCAATATAATTTTATCTTGCCCGAACGAGTAGGCAGTATTGGCAACTGCTTTTATTACAACGCAATCAAACGCGGGAATTCCCTCCCTAACAATATAGCAGTAGAAAACTTTAATTTAAAAAGTTCCTATCACTTGAGTCTAAGAAAAAAGAAACAAGTGACATGATTTACACAATTGTATGATATGCTTTGACATATTCAGTATTCTTTTCTCTACCTTGTCGATATTCCTATGTATTATTTCGTTCTTTTGTGTCGATTTTTTTCTTCGTTTTAAATGTGTTGTTGTTAAACTGCTGTAAATATGTTTCATAATGTATATAGTGCTAAATACTTACCAGCAGTCAAGTTGTTCTATTCTCTTTAGGACCCCATTGTAAATAAGCTTTCGAGCTTTCATGGGTCATCCTATCAAGCTTTCATGAAATTATTTGTGTATATGTTCTTTATCGCTATATGTATATCTGAACTTGACAAATAAATCAAATCAAATCAAATCAAAATAAAAAACATGAGGGGGTAAAACTGGGGTAAACGGTCAACCTACACGGCGCGGTGGTTTTTTTTCTCTCTCTCTCTCTCTCTCTCTCTCTCTCTCTCTCTCTCTCTCTCTCTCTCTCTTTCCGAGGGGGGTTTCAAGCGCATTTTATAGCACGCAAGCGAAAATGAATATTTAAACGGCTTTGAGTGAGACATTTAAAGCGCAGTCCTTTGTTGCGTCATGCCATTCATTTTGTACAAAAAGATACGCTTACCCCGGCCCTCGGCCCCTCCCTCCCTAGCCCTCCTCCGGTCCCCCTTTTCTTGAGAAAATATAGGGCACGCATAAGGGAGGTCATGCATTGTGACGTCAGTAGTAAACAAGCCTGCTTTTGCGCTTGCATAATTTATATTTATGTGCATCCAGCTAAATTCTACGTTTCTAAAGAAACACTTCAAACTTTGGGTACGTTGGGTTACAACTTAAAAATAACGTTTATTACTATTGATATCAGGGAGAAGCATTATATTGGAAAAAGCGTAGAGAATCGTGAGTATAATTTTCATGATATTTTGATAGCGTGATGTAGAAACCTTTCATATCTACAGGAAAGGAGATTTTTTTTTGTAAACAAAGGGAGAGGGCTGGGTGGATATTTCTCTTACTGGGAGTGAAATAGGCCTATAATATAATGTAGCCCCTTGTCAAATCTAAAGAATACACAATTTTTTTTTTCCCCGTAGAAACTTTTATACATGTATATCAGCAATCATGATTCAATATTATCAGCTATTCTGTATTGCTTGGCGTCTTTACTGCGTTGTATGTATTTTAGATTACGTATGGAATTTTTTTACTGTATGTGGGCAAAACAGAATTTAATGCATGTTCTATAAAATAAAATGATATTCTGGAATTTCAGGTTATGGGAAAGCATAACACGAAGTTATCATCTTGAATAAGGAACCACTTAGCTACGGTAGCATGGATATAGCGACCAGAATGAGTTACTTTTAAAGAAAGTTTAATTAAAATTCTGAAGATCCATAATGCAACAGTTGTTCTTTATTACTAGAGGAAACGAAACCGTCGACCTCCGATCATGAACACGCAATCGAGCAGAAGGCAGTACTCGACAATGAGCGACCAGGAGGACCTTGTAAGTGCCGAAGCTGAGCTTACTCAAATTCGACAACGATATCGCATCGTAGAGAACGACAGTAGAGCATACTTCCATGAATCGAATGAAATACTACGAAAGCAGAGGTATGAATTAAGAAAAAAAAAAGAATTATATTAATTTCTTAATGTAAAAAGAAGATATCAAAGACGAGGCCAATAACGAAATGACAAGTTCAGAAAGAAAGTGTATCATTCTTGATGTCATATCCAATATTGTAAATAAAACAGCAGCTCAATAATCAATTGTGATTTTTTTAAAAAAATCCTTAAGGATATTGTTTTCAGGCTGGCAGCTTACAAGGGGTCTTGCGATTTCTCCCCCCCCCCCTTTGGAACGGGGGGAGGGGGGGGGGGGGAGATTATTGTTCAACCATTCCGACATAAGAAATGATTATGATCAGTGTTTGCAGGCATGGAAGACACCTTATAGAAGTTCGACCTGTGATAACATGCAAGCAAGTTTAAAAATACCTTCTGTATTGATTTTTCAAACTTGGCGTTTTAGTACCCGAATATTGAAGATCATTATTGAATTCGTAATAACTGTTATCGAAATCTCCATCAAAACCACCAAGACCAACACCATCATCACTGTCATCATGACCACCAACACCATCATCATCATCATCATCATCATTATCATCATCATCATTATCATCATCATCATCGTCACTTGACCACACCTTCATCATCATGTGACCCGACCATCACCACCAGCACCACCACTACCATCACCATCATCATCATCATCATCATCATCATCATTTTCATCATCGTCGTCGTCGTCGTCGTCATCATGTCAATATCATCATCATGACCACACCTTAATCGTCACGTGACCCGGCCATCACCACACCACCACCACCTCCACTACCACAACCACCATCATCATCATCACCATCATCTTCATCATCATCATCATCATCACCATCGTCATCATCATCATCAAATCATATCGTCATCATCATCATCATCATATCACACCACCATCATTTTCATCATCATCATCTTCATCATCATCATCATCAATCTCACTTACATGAATTATCCTAACTGTAGGCCTATTTATGTTCGTATTAAGGCTTACACCTGTATTTATGCTTTGCTTGTCCCGAGTGGATAGAAAAGTTGATATTAATAGCCAGTTCACAATATAGCTCATGTCTCGAATGACCTCAAATATACACAGAAATCTGTGTGAAATGGCATATTTTTATGATTAGCTGTATTACTTGAGTATTGTTATCATCATCGTCATAATATTGGCAATATCATTCAAGGACACTCTGATCTATGCAATGAATGAAATAATGTCATGAATGAATGAACGTCATCCACTTTGATTTGCAGGAAGTTTATTGAAGCACTCGAGAAAGAGAAAGATGATTTGGAGTTGGACATACGAAAGATCGAAAGTAAACATAATCGGAGACGAGTTGAAAATAACTTTCGAAGGATGACTCGGTTATTGGAAACATGCGATGAAGGAGATATACAAATATATGAAGACACTCATAAACTACGATTGCTGAACAAGAAGGTAATACTTCTTAATTCAAATCAGTCATGATTTACATATCGAGGGTTTAGTGCATATCAATATGATATCAAAATGTTCAATAAGAGACCAGGAACCAATTGGTAATAATGGTTTCTGCAGCAAACTTTGCTACAGCAGGGTATCACCCAAAGGAGGTATGGCCATCTGCATCACACTAGTGTTTTTTTTAAAAAAACCCTTCATTGCAAGTTTTCTCAAAATGGCTAAAAACACAGAAAGCCCTTTGTTGCACTAAACCCTCGATATACTTCACAACCAAAAGTCAAATCTAAAAGCATGAAAAGGTGTGGGGTGAACTGAAATGAACAGGTAAATAGTCAATCACAATTATTTGGTTAAAGAGGTTTTATGCCAGTTGGACCGTTCACAGTCAAAATGGTGCACTTTGGACAGTTTAATGAAAATGATTATTCTATATTTCTTCAAGGTACGGTGTATGATGATAATAATGATAATAATAGCCCTTATTTACCCAGGGAACCACTTTAGCTATCAACTAATCTCCCAGCGGACCCTGCATAACATAATTTGTTATTATTACCCTTCTCCATTCTTATATGCCGAGCGCCTGGCTAGAAGGCAGAAGGTCCCATTTTTGCAAGTCTGTGTATTTTTGTATAGGATCGGAAGCCTTTCCATGAAACCCTAAAACGCCCTCATGTCTATTTCATCTTCGTTTTTGTCTCTTCTTGTCATTCCCTTTATCTTTTCTCTTCTCCTCTCGTATCCTTCTCTTACCTATATCTTCCAATCCCTATCTTGATGATATTTTAATGTTGTTGTTGTTGAATTAGGTTTTTACAGACGTGTATCAATCAAATACAATTATTTACGTCTGGAATTGACCTTTAACGTCACCATCCGAAAGACATTGCAAATGTAGATTCATATCTTACCAAAGGACATTAGTGCCGCGGCAGGGATTCGAACCCCGGACCTTGTAGTTCAAAGTAAGGATACTTATCCATTGAGCCACATGACCTGAAGGAATTCTTTAACAAGAGAATTGAGACTGGTATGCTGATCATCATCATCTGGTGCTTCCCCTTCTTCCATAATATGTATGGTGGCCCTGAAGTACGCTCGACAACATGTGCGACGTGAATTTCGCGGCCCACTTCGCGCTCCAGTCGCGAAATTCGCGACCCGTGACGCTAACTTTGCGTCCCCGTCGAGAAAATTCGCGATCCGTGACGCGAAATTCATGACCTGTGACGCGAAGTTCAGGACCCGGGATGCGAAACTCAGGTCCTGGGATGCGAAATTCATGAACCGGGATGCGAAATTCGCGTCGCTCATGACCTGTTGTGGACAGTGGCGTAACAGCCGGGGGGGGGGGGCAGGGGGGGGGGCAGAGTGCCCCCCCTGAAGGATTTCAGCGGGAAAATCCACCAAACCACCGGGAAAAAATGAAAGGGAGGGAAAGAAAGAAAAAGGAAGGGAGAAAGGGAAAGGAAGAAGAAGAAAGGAAAAGAAAGAAGAAGAAAAGAAAAGAAAGAAGGAGAAAGGGAAAGAAAGAAGGAGAAAGGGAAAGGAAGAAGGAGAACGGGAAAGAAAAAAACGAAAAAGGGGAGAAAGAAGAAGACAGGGAAAAGAGGAAAAGGGGGAAACAGAAACAAGCAACGGGAAACAAAAGAAATGAGGGAAAATTTATTACCAAAACCCCGGAGTTTCCGGGTACTCCACTCCCTGGACCCCCGCAGTGGCTTTCCCTTTAGACCCCCATCAGGGGCCCTATGCCAGAACCCTGGGCCTCACCCGCTAAGGGCTTCGCAACAAACAACTCGCGGTGCAGGCTCACCTCCGCATATATATATTCTATTTCTAGACTTAGATACCGGGAAATTTTCGGCTCTGCCCCCCCCCCCCCCCCCCCCCCCCGATAACAGGCAGAGAATGTAAGAGACCGGGAACTGTTAACGAACAATTCAAAGAAACGTCAGAGCTTCCGCGCTTCGCGCGGGAAGGGAAAATCACCATCCCTGCACCCTCCCCCTAGCATGCCTAGGGAGCGCGCTTTGCTCGTCCTCCTAAAATGAAATCCTAGCTACACCACTGATTCTAGACTTAATTACCGGGAAATTTTTGGCTATGCGTATGCCCCCTCCCCACCCCCCCCCCCCCCCATAACAGGCAGAAAGCGTAAGAAGAGCGGGAATTGACAATGAAAAAACGTCGGAGCTTCCTGCACCCTTCCCCTAGGGAGCACTACCATCTCCCTAAAATGAAATCCTAGTTACGTCGCAGAAGATTGACTTAATTACCGACAACTAACAATTCAAAGAAACGTCGGAGCTTCCGCGCTTCGCGCGGGAGGGGGGAAACTCCCCCCTCCCTGCACCCTCCCCTCTAGAGAGCACTACATTGGCGTAAATTTCGGGGGGTGGGGGATGTATCGCCCCCACTTGGGGAAGAGGGGGATGTGTGTACAAATTTCCCCCCCATGCAGACACACTTTTTAAGGAAGAACATATACTTTGATTAATCAGTTAGTAAAAATTTTGAATATATATCATTGACAACCATCATATTTTAGAATTTCTATTTGAAAATGCTATTGAAAACAAAAAGTGGTTATTTTTGGCTCGCTCGCTTCGCTCTTTCATCATATTTTAGAATTTTTATTCAAAAATGCGATTCAAAAGCGGAAAAGTGGTTATTTTCTGCTCGCTCGCTTCGCTCGCTCGCAAATAGATATCAAAATGTGTGTGAGAGGGAAAAAATCGTTAAAAAAGTTTTTCATCCCCCATTCCTCAAATTGGATTTACTACCGTCCTCCTAAAATGCAGTCGTAGCTACGCCACAGATTCTAGACATAGACTAGTTACCGGGAAATTTTGGGCTTTGCCCCCCCCCCCCCCCTGATAACAGGTACCTGTTACGCCCCTGGTTGTGGAGCGTACTTCAGGGCCACCATACTATGTACTGATTTTTCTCTAAGTATGTATTCACTGTTCTCATCGAGCTTCATTTCTTCCTTCTCCTCTGCCCTGTCTGTTTTACCCCCTTCCATAACCTGTTCGGGTGATGTTCGTTATTCCGAAACACGCAAATTGCGTATACCTAGATGTTCGTTAGTCCGAAAATGAAAAAGGGTTCGTTACAAAATTAATGTAATTCGAACATTTGTGGCGTTATTCCGAAGGTTCGTTAATCCGAAAATGAAATAAGGTTCGTTATTCCGAAGGTTCGTTAATCCGAAATGAAATAAGGTTCGTTAGTCCGAAAATAACTAACTAACTAACGAACCTTATTTCATTTTCGGACTGTTTAACGAACCTTTGGACTAACGAACCTTCGGAATAACGAACTGTAACCCTCTCTTCTTCCTCCGACCCTCTTCCCATTCTTTCCTTTATGATAGCTGAGTGACCTGAAGGATTCTAACACGAGTCAGTTGCGTATTCAAGGAGGATGGTATGCCGATCAAGATCGTGATATTTCAAATCGTAAGAAAATTCGATTGCTCGAGGGAAAATTAGTCAAGGTAAGTGACACGAATTACTTCTTGTTCTTTTTTTTTAAATTGAATTAATTCGCAAACTTTTATACTTTGGCAGGAACTTCCTTCAGATACTTTGTTTGCATACTACAAAACGCTTTCTATTCAATTGTAAAGTATGCATTTTTTTCGTTTAAAGGATTAGATGAAAATATTTGAACAACATTATTTTCTTGTGTTCTGGCACTTTCCTATTCATAAACTGCCTTTCAAAGAACTATGACATCGCCTCCAGAGAATAGGAATTTCTTACGAATGTGCCCCAATGCCATCGACCATATTTCGTGCCTATACAGTGTCTTTAGTGGAGGAGTTAAGAAATGAATAATTCTACCAAAATACAAAATGAAAAATTATTTTTCTATATGCATGTGAACGGGAAAATATTGAAAAGTTCATGTTTTGATTGATTAATAGTGAAGCAATCATATACCAACATCCACTTCTGTTTTCAGGGAACTATGGGACAACAGAATTCAATATCAGGTTGTGCAGTTAAATTTTTGATTACTTGCTCTTGGAACAAAATGTTCATTTAGAAAATAATATAGATTATCCAGTTTATATTAATTTGATTAGTGTCACAATATGCTAATACTTTCTGGTTTTACTGCTCCTATCACTTGACAGTTCGGCATGGTTTTTTGAGAAGTGAATCTGTAACATCACGTCCTCATCACGTACGTCCTCATATGTACTAACTTGTTACATTTAAAGGTTATTTTTGTTGAAAATTCAATATCTTCAAAGAGAGTGGCTTAAAAATCCAGATTTGGGGTGGACTATAATATTGAAGTTCTACATGTATGACACCCAAGTACAGAGTATTTAACAGAAGTGTCAAGGTTGGTCTCTTCAAGTTGTCGGAATTCTCACTATTAACCCCAAACCTAAATATGAGGGCTCTAATGCATGTTTGTATCCATGCCCATATCTCCCGTTGTAATAAGCAAATTTGCGTCAAACTTTCACAAAATAATCACCTACATGTATTGCATCTCTCACCTAAATTTCAATCACATCGGAGAGAGGGAACCCTCAATTACGGCTTCAATGTTCGATGCCATTGCTCAGTACGGTGACTACCATGACTCTGCTGTGTCATGTGCTTCGTGCTCGACCTGTAGTGTAGACTAAACTGGAAAAATAAAGCTAGCAATAAAAAATGACAAAATTTATGAGTCGAGCACGAAGCACACAGCGCAGTGGCTGTCATCGAACATCGAAGCCGCGATCGAGGGTTCCCCCGACATCCCTCTGCCCGATGTATGGTTTGATGCCCCATGTCTGCGTATGCGCATAACTGCTCAATTCTAGTAACATCACAAAAGACGCAACAAACACATCACCTTCATATCAATTTAATGATATGCATTAGTGAAAAAAATGAGGAAAAACTGGTGAGAAATGTCTATTTTATGTATTTTAAATGCCTTGAAAATGCCACCTTTCATACAAAAAATCCTGAACTGCGTGGTGAATAAGTGCGCAGACATGGGAACCTTTCTTTTTAGGTGTCAAATTGACACCATCACCTTTTCTTGTAAAGAGTAGAATCTATTGTTTTGATTCAATTTTTTTTTTTTTTTTTTTTAAATGAGATTTTCAGACCGATTATTCTCTAGGTCATATCCTGACCTAGAATAGGTCAGGATATGAGGATTAAAATGAGGTCAGCCACTGGAGGAATACCAAAGGAAAGGCTTGTCAATTTCAAGTGAAATGTTTGGTGCACAGGCATAGGGCCCCCCCCCCCCATCATAATTAAAATTCAGGTGAGCATGTGATTGTGAATGAATGTGAGACTGAGAGAACATTAAATCACATGTTATAATTTTGTGAAACTTGAAGTTAGCCGCAGATTCGTTCGTTAAATACAGCTAACTTTAGAGATATGCACATGGATACAAAAGTGTATTAGCGACAGTATGAGAACTAAGTTAGATCTAAATTAACAGAACATTTTCATCCACCCACGGTTCCTTTACTACCAGTACCAGTGCAGCAGGCCGATGTCGATGCAGCCCTAAACCATCGGGAGAGTTTCCCGGGCCCCGGCAAATACACCCAGCACTACGCTAGATTACCATACTGTCGTGTACTGTGTCTGTAGTGTAGCTATAGCTATGTGAGTGTCCCGAGTCTGAGCAGATGCACAGAACAATCGCTCGTGTTTTTCGAGCTGTGGGCCACGTTAAAAGTTCAATCATTGCCTTGCAGTTTATAAAATACTTTGAGATGATAATGAATCATTAAAAATCTCAACTTACCAGCTAAGATGCGAATGATTTTTGGTCTAAAAACAGCAAAATTTCACAGCAACGCAGCAACGCGTTCAGGCAAGCGGAAATGACGTTTCAGAAGAGGGGCGCGTAATAACCTTTGACGTCATAGAGGTTGCGCACGCGTATTTGGTCATGCAGCTATTGGGCGGTCACATCAACCAACATTCCAACGGTGAACTGCCAATGATGAGATATTTTGACCCTATCATAATCCTATAAAAAACAATGTGACGGCTAACTGGTTATAAAGTAGATGATGTTGACAAGGAAACTCGCAAAAAGCTACTTTATATCCGTGTATATAGGGCCCGTTTAATTATTCAACATTCAGCAGTCGGTTTACTTGATGTCAATCAAAGATCATAACAACTCATACTGCACCACGCACACAAAATATATAACTCGGAGGGCAAATAACTATATTGGCCGCAATTTTAATCTTGTCATAACTAGACTTGCGTAATTATGATACAACAAATAGTCAATATAATTTTATCTTGCCCGAACGAGTAGGCAGTATTGGCAACTGCTTTATTACAACGCAATCAAACGCGGGAATTCCCTCCCTAACAATATAGCAGTAGAAAACTTTAATTTAAAAAGTTCCTATCACTTGAGTCTAAGAAAAAAGAAACAAGTGACATGATTTACACAATTGTATGATATGCTTTGACATATTCAGTATTCTTTTCTCTACCTTGTCGATATTCCTATGTATTATTTCGTTCTTTTGTGTCGATTTTTTTCTTCGTTTTAAATGTGTTGTTGTTAAACTGCTGTAAATATGTTTCATAATGTATATAGTGCTAAATACTTACCAGCAGTCAAGTTGTTCTATTCTCTTTAGGACCCCATTGTAAATAAGCTTTCGAGCTTTCATGGGTCATCCTATCAAGCTTTCATGAAATTATTTGTGTATATGTTCTTTATCGCTATATGTATATCTGAACTTGACAAATAAATCAAATCAAATCAAATCAAAATAAAAAACATGAGGGGGTAAAACTGGGGTAAACGGTCAACCTACACGGCGCGGTGGTTTTTTTTTCTCTCTCTCTCTCTCTCTCTCTCTCTCTCTCTCTCCTCTTCTCTCTCTCTCTCTCTCTCTCTCTCTCTTTCCGAGGGGGGGTTTCAAGCGCATTTTATAGCACGCAAGCGAAAATGAATATTTAAACGGCTTTGAGTGAGACATTTAAAGCGCAGTCCTTTGTTGCGTCATGCCATTCATTTTGTACAAAAAGATACGCTTACCCCGGCCCTCGGCCCCTCCCTCCCTAGCCCTCCTCCGGTCCCCCTTTTCTTGAGAAAATATAGGGCACGCATAAGGGAGGTCATGCATTGTGACGTCAGTAGTAAACAAGCCTGCTTTTGCGCTTGCATAATTTATATTTATGTGCATCCAGCTAAATTCTACGTTTCTAAAGAAACACTTCAAACTTTGGGTACGTTGGGTTACAACTTAAAAATAACGTTTATTACTATTGATATCAGGGAGAAGCATTATATTGGAAAAAAGCGTAGAGAATCGTGAGTATAATTTTCATGATATTTTGATAGCGTGATGTAGAAACCTTTCATATCTACAGGAAAGGAGATTTTTTTTGTAAACAAAGGGAGAGGGCTGGGTGGATATTTCTCTTACTGGGAGTGAAATAGGCCTATAATATAATGTAGCCCCTTGTCAAATCTAAAGAATACACAATTTTTTTTTTCCCCGTAGAAAACTTTTATACATGTATATCAGCAATCATGATTCAATATTATCAGCTATTCTGTATTGCTTGGCGTCTTACTGCGTTGTATGTATTTTAGATTACGTATGGAATTTTTTTACTGTAGGTGGGCAAAACAGAATTTAATGCATGTTCTATAAAATAAAATGATATTCTGGAATTTCAGGTTATGGGAAAGCATAACACGAAGTTATCATCTTGAATAAGGAACCACTTAGCTACGGTAGCATGGATATAGCGACCAGAATGAGTTACTTTTAAAGAAAGTTAATTAAAATTCTGAAGATCCATAATGCAACAGTTGTTCTTTATTACTAGAGGAAACGAAACCGTCGACCTCCGATCATGAACACGCAATCGAGCAGAAGGCAGTACTCGACAATGAGCGACCAGGAGGACCTTGTAAGTGCCGAAGCTGAGCTTACTCAAATTCGACAACGATATCGCATCGTAGAGAACGACAGTAGAGCATACTTCCATGAATCGAATGAAATACTACGAAAGCAGAGGTATGAATTAAGAAAAAAAAAAGAATTATATTAATTTCTTAATGTAAAAAGAAGATATCAAAGACGAGGCCAATAACGAAATGACAAGTTCAGAAAGAAAGTGTATCATTCTTGATGTCATATCCAATATTGTAAATAAAACAGCAGCTCAATAATCAATTGTGATTTTTTTAAAAAAATCCTTAAGGATATTGTTTTCAGGCTGGCAGCTTACAAGGGGTCTTGCGATTTCTCCCCCCCCCCTTTGGAACGGGGGGAGGGGGGGGGGGAGATTATTGTTCAACCATTCCGACATAAGAAATGATTATGATCAGTGTTTGCAGGCATGGAAGACACCTTATAGAAGTTCGACCTGTGATAACATGCAAGCAAGTTTAAAAATACCTTCTGTATTGATTTTTCAAACTTGGCGTTTTAGTACCCGAATATTGAAGATCATTATTGAATTCGTAATAACTGTTATCGAAATCTCCATCAAAACCACCAAGACCAACACCATCATCACTGTCATCATGACCACCAACACCATCATCATCATCATCATCATCATTATCATCATCATCATTATCATCATCATCATCGTCACTTGACCACACCTTCATCATCATGTGACCCGACCATCACCACCAGCACCACCACTACCATCACCATCATCATCATCATCATCATCATCATCATTTTCATCATCGTCGTCGTCGTCGTCATCATGTCAATATCATCATCATGACCACACCTTAATCGTCACGTGACCCGGCCATCACCACACCACCACCACCGTCCACTACCACAACCACCATCATCATCATCACCATCATCTTCATCATCATCATCATCATCACCATCGTCATCATCAGCATCAAATCATATCGTCATCATCATCAGCATCATATCACACCACCATCATTTTCATCATCATCATCTTCATCATCATCATCATCAATCTCACTTACATGAATTATCCTAACTGTAGGCCTATTTATGTTCGTATTAAGGCTTACACACCTGTATTTATGCTTTGCTTGTCCCGAGTGGATAGAAAAGTTGATATTAATAGCCAGTTCACAATATAGCTCATGTCTCGAATGACCTCAAATATACACAGAAATCTGTGTGAAATGGCATATTTTTATGATTAGCTGTATTACTTGAGTATTGTTATCATCATCGTCATAATATTGGCAATATCATTCAAGGACACTCTGATCTATGCAATGAATGAAATAATGTCATGAATGAATGAACGTCATCCACTTTGATTTGCAGGAAGTTTATTGAAGCACTCGAGAAAGAGAAAGATGATTTGGAGTTGGACATACGAAAGATCGAAAGTAAACATAATCGGAGACGAGTTGAAAATAACTTTCGAAGGATGACTCGGTTATTGGAAACATGCGATGAAGGAGATATACAAATATATGAAGACACTCATAAACTACGATTGCTGAACAAGAAGGTAATACTTCTTAATTCAAATCAGTCATGATTTACATATCGAGGGTTTAGTGCATATCAATATGATATCAAAATGTTCAATAAGAGACCAGGAACCAATTGGTAATAATGGTTTCTGCAGCAAACTTTGCTACAGCAGGGTATCACCCAAAGGAGGTATGGCCATCTGCATCACACTAGTGTTTTTTTTAAAAAAACCCTTCATTGCAAGTTTTCTCAAAATGGCTAAAAACACAGAAAGCCCTTTGTTGCACTAAACCCTCGATATACTTCACAACCCAAAAGTCAAATCTAAAAGCATGAAAAGGTGTGGGGTGAACTGAAATGAACAGGTAAATAGTCAATCACAATTATTTGGTTAAAGAGGTTTTATGCCAGTTGGACCGTTCACAGTCAAAATGGTGCACTTTGGACAGTTTAATGAAAATGATTATTCTATATTTCTTCAAGGTACGGTGTATGATGATAATAATGATAATAATAGCCCTTATTTACCCAGGGAACCACTTTAGCTATCAACTAATCTCCCAGCGGACCCTGCATAACATAATTTGTTATTATTACCCTTCTCCATTCTT
Organism: Echinometra lucunter; assembly: GCA_029962745.1. Classification (NCBI taxonomy): domain Eukaryota; kingdom Metazoa; phylum Echinodermata; class Echinoidea; order Camarodonta; family Echinometridae; genus Echinometra; species Echinometra lucunter. The sequence continues at coordinate 3,767,154 of CM057154.1, forward strand.
ATATGCCGAGCGCCTGGCTAGAAGGCAGAAGGTCCCATTTTTGCAAGTCTGTGTATTTTTGTATAGGATCGGAAGCCTTTCCATGAAACCCTAAAACGCCCTCATGTCTATTTCATCTTCGTTTTTGTCTCTTCTTGTCATTCCCTTTATCTTTTCTCTTCTCCTCTCGTATCCTTCTCTTACCTATATCTTCCAATCCCTATCTTGATGATATTTTAATGTTGTTGTTGTTGAATTAGGTTTTTACAGACGTGTATCAATCAAATACAATTATTTACGTCTGGAATTGACCTTTAACGTCACCATCCGAAAGACATTGCAAATGTAGATTCATATCTTACCAAAGGACATTAGTGCCGCGGCAGGGATTCGAACCCCGGACCTTGTAGTTCAAAGTAAGGATACTTATCCATTGAGCCACATGACCTGAAGGAATTCTTTAACAAGAGAATTGAGACTGGTATGCTGATCATCATCATCTGGTGCTTCCCCTTCTTCCATAATATGTATGGTGGCCCTGAAGTACGCTCGACAACATGTGCGACGTGAATTTCGCGGCCCACTTCGCGCTCCAGTCGCGAAATTCGCGACCCGTGACGCTAACTTTGCGTCCCCGTCGAGAAAATTCGCGATCCGTGACGCGAAATTCATGACCTGTGACGCGAAGTTCAGGACCCGGGATGCGAAACTCAGGTCCTGGGATGCGAAATTCATGAACCGGGATGCGAAATTCGCGTCGCTCATGACCTGTTGTGGACAGTGGCGTAACAGCCGGGGGGGGGGGGGGGGCAGGGGGGGGCAGAGTGCCCCCCCTGAAGGATTTCAGCGGGAAAATCCACCAAACCACCGGGAAAAAATGAAAGGGAGGGAAAGAAAGAAAAAGGAAGGGAGAAAGGGAAAGGAAGAAGAAGAAAGGAAAAGAAAGAAGAAGAAAAGAAAAGAAAGAAGGAGAAAGGGAAAGAAAGAAGGAGAAAGGGAAAGGAAGAAAGGAGAACGGGAAAGAAAAAAAACGAAAAAGGGGAGAAAGAAGAAGACAGGGAAAAGAGGAAAAGGGGGGAAACAGAAACAAGCAACGGAAACAAAAGAAATGAGGGAAAATTTATTACCAAAACCCCGGAGTTTCCGGGTACTCCACTCCCTGGACCCCCGCAGTGGCTTTCCCTTTAGACCCCCATCAGGGGCCCTATGCCAGAACCCTGGGCCTCACCCGCTAAGGGGCTTCGCAACAAACAACTCGCGGTGCAGGCTCACCTCCGCATATATATATTCTATTTCTAGACTTAGATACCGGGAATTTTCGGCTCTGCCCCCCCCCCCCCCCCGATAACAGGCAGAGAATGTAAGAGACCGGGAACTGTTAACGAACAATTCAAAGAAACGTCAGAGCTTCCGCGCTTCGCGCGGGAAGGGAAAATCACCATCCCTGCACCCTCCCCCTAGCATGCCTAGGGAGCGCGCTTTGCTCGTCCTCCTAAAATGAAATCCTAGCTACACCACTGATTCTAGACTTAATTACCGGGAAATTTTTGGCTATGCGTATGCCCCCTCCCCACCCCCCCCCCCCCATAACAGGCAGAAAGCGTAAGAAGAGCGGGAATTGACAATGAAAAAACGTCGGAGCTTCCTGCACCCTTCCCCTAGGGAGCACTACCATCTCCCTAAAATGAAATCCTAGTTACGTCGCAGAAGATTGACTTAATTACCGACACTAACAATTCAAAGAAACGTCGGAGCTTCCGCGCTTCGCGCGGGAGGGGGGAAACTCCCCCTCCCTGCACCCTCCCCTCTAGAGAGCACTACATTGGCGTAAATTTCGGGGGGTGGGGGATGTATCGCCCCCACTTGGGGAAGAGGGGGATGTGTGTACAAATTTCCCCCCCCATGCAGACACACTTTTTAAGGAAGAACATATACTTTGATTAATCAGTTAGTAAAAATTTTGAATATATATCATTGACAACCATCATATTTTAGAATTTCTATTTGAAAATGCTATTGAAAACAAAAGTGGTTATTTTTGGCTCGCTCGCTTCGCTCTTTTCATCATATTTTAGAATTTTTATTCAAAAATGCGATTCAAAAGCGGAAAAAGTGGTTATTTTCTGCTCGCTCGCTTCGCTCGCTCGCAAATAGATATCAAAATGTGTGTGAGAGGGAAAAAAATCGTTAAAAAAGTTTTTCATCCCCCATTCCTCAAATTGGATTTACTACCGTCCTCCTAAAATGCAGTCGTAGCTACGCCACAGATTCTAGACATAGACTAGTTACCGGGAAATTTTGGGCTTTGCCCCCCCCCCCCCTGATAACAGGTACCTGTTACCGACCCCTGGTTGTGGAGCGTACTTCAGGGCCACCATACTATGTACTGATTTTTCTCTAAGTATGTATTCACTGTTCTCATCGAGCTTCATTTCTTCCTTCTCCTCTGCCCTGTCTGTTTTACCCCCCTTCCATAACCTGTTCGGGTGATGTTCGTTATTCCGAAACACGCAAATTGCGTATACCTAGATGTTCGTTAGTCCGAAAATGAAAAAGGGTTCGTTACAAAATTAATGTAATTCGAACATTTGTGGCGTTATTCCGAAGGTTCGTTAATCCGAAAATGAAATAAGGTTCGTTATTCCGAAGGTTCGTTAATCCGAAATGAAATAAGGTTCGTTAGTCCGAAAATAACTAACTAACTAACGAACCTTATTTCATTTTCGGACTGTTTAACGAACCTTTGGACTAACGAACCTTCGGAATAACGAACTGTAACCCTCTCTTCTTCCTCCGACCCTCTTCCCATTCTTTCCTTTATGATAGCTGAGTGACCTGAAGGATTCTAACACGAGTCAGTTGCGTATTCAAGGAGGATGGTATGCCGATCAAGATCGTGATATTTCAAATCGTAAGAAAATTCGATTGCTCGAGGGAAAATTAGTCAAGGTAAGTGACACGAATTACTTCTTGTTCTTTTTTTTAAATTGAATTAATTCGCAAACTTTTATACTTTGGCAGGAACTTCCTTCAGATACTTTGTTTGCATACTACAAAACGCTTTCTATTCAATTGTAAAGTATGCATTTTTTTCGTTTAAAGGATTAGATGAAAATATTTGAACAACATTATTTTCTTGTGTTCTGGCACTTTCCTATTCATAAACTGCCTTTCAAAGAACTATGACATCGCCTCCAGAGAATAGGAATTTCTTACGAATGTGCCCCAATGCCATCGACCATATTTCGTGCCTATACAGTGTCTTTAGTGGAGGAGTTAAGAAATGAATAATTCTACCAAAATACAAAATGAAAAATTATTTTTCTATATGCATGTGAACGGGAAAATATTGAAAAGTTCATGTTTTGATTGATTAATAGTGAAGCAATCATATACCAACATCCACTTCTGTTTTCAGGGAACTATGGATTTCAGCAAAGCCCTCGGGAGGAACAAAGAACTCCGTGAAAAGATCCGGCAGGTTCGTCGGGATCTAGGAATCTTCAACAAGTCGTACAAGGAGGTTCTCAAGCAACAAGGAGACGTCAAGAACGAGATGAAAGAGATTCTTCAGATGTCAACAGCTGCTTATGAAAGCAGGTAAGGAGACGGAAAGGTCCATGGGCGGAGCAATATAAGGAGGGCACAATGCCCCTTCATCTCCCTTCCCCCTCCGTTAAGAAAGGGAAGAGGATCCGACCCTGTGATGGGGCACAGAGAGATAGAGGGCGGAGGATGGGGGGGGGGGGGGGGGGAGGGGTAGAGAGAGTGAGCAAGAAAGAGAGGGGGGGGGTATTTTCTTTCCAGAATGTGTTGAAGTAGATGTTCGTGGCTTTTTTTTTTTTTTTTGCAAACTCTATAAACTAAATATTTCTTGGGGGGGGGCGGTAGCAGAAAAGGGGCGTATGTCAGCTCAGTCATGTATGTAAGTCTGCACTGTAGGCTGTACATAATAAATGAAAGAGAAAAAGCTACTATGTGAAGGGAATAGTGGGAAGAGAAGAGGAATGGTGATAACGAAACATAATTCTTGTTTTCAAACTCAAGGTCTTGATTTATAAATCGTGACGTTTATGTTCGCAATAGGGAGGAGTGCGTTGCACGGATGTCGACGATCAGGGAACGAAACGACAAAGAGGTGATGGCATACAACAACGAGATCAAAGATCTGACCAGATTCCTGGCCCATGATCAAAGATTAAAGGACTTCATGAATATCAAGAGACAAGATAGGTCCCATCTTCTCAAGGCAGCAACGGAGAGGGTTAAAGAAAAAATAGGTACCTTCTCTTTTACCTTTATAATCATGAACTTTTCACAAATATGACTAGAAAGGCTCATACACTTCCTATGAGGCATGTTTATTACGAATAAATTATTTTTGTCATGAAAATTATTCTTCACAATGAGCCATCAGGGGAAACTTTTTAATGAAGTGAACATTTTTCACTGTAAATTATTGATAAGGCTGGTGGAAATGTATTGACAATTAGATGTCCTTTCCTTAAGCTTTAAGTCACAGTTACACTCGATGGGTCCATTGGGAAGGGAATATTTTTGTTACTGCACGAAGAGCTTGGTGTGAGGTTTCATTTTTGCCCTTAAAACTACAAGTGTACCTTCTGGTTTTTGGTTTTATTGAGTAAATCAGTTACGAAATGAGATAATTTGATCATAATGACGGTATAGCTGTAACAGAAAACATATTGACGAATCATTTTCATTGCAATATATTGAAACATCAGAAGGTGCATTGCACATTTCTTAGGTTGTTGATATTCATGAATCACGTGCAGGGCGCCGCGCCATGGTATTTTGATAGGCGGCAGGATGACCCATTTCATTTACGTTGTTATGTGATAAAATAGGGGTATTTTGTATAGTTGCATGACCCAGCCATCTCTTTCCCCATGCTCTTTTTCCTTCTTCGTCCTCTTTTTCTTCTTTGTCTTTTTTTTCTCCTCTTCTTTTTTTCTTTCTTTGCACCTGAAAAATCATACTCTCTCTAAAAAAAAAAAAAAAAAGAGTGAACGCGTTCACTTTCTTAGGAGTGAATTTCAGAAGAGAGTACATTTAGAGTGAATTCACTCTTAATTCACTCCAAATGCACTCTCTTCTGAAATTCACCCCTAGCAGATTGAACGTGTTCACTCTTTTTTTTTTTTTTTTTTTAGACAGAGTAGGGGCGGTCGCCCCCTGCCCCCTGTAGCGCCGCCCTGTTCACATGTCATAAAAATAACAGTCCCACAAGCAAGGGCCTATCAGTATATTCTACCATTCTCTCACCCAAAGCTAAAAGCAGCAAAACCTGCCCTCCACCAAGAGGAGATCAAGAGCTACGAAGCCGTCTTCGAGCGCCTGATGCTGTACGCAGGCGAGGCAAACCTCGACCGTCTCGTTCACGACTTCCTCAAGCAAGAGGCATCTCATTCGCGCTCTTCAACTACAAGAGCGAGCTGGACTCTGACGTGGAGGCGTTAACGCTACGGAATAAGACGTTGAGACGGGATATGAAGCTTTTTATTGATCAGGGAGTACAAGCTCGGAGGGAAAAGAGCTAACATCATGAAAGATCTGGAGGTTAAAAACAGACAAACATACAGAACCAAACATCACAATTAAAGTCTTCCATAGCCAACGGTCTCTCTCTTTCTCTCTTCTCTTTTTTGTTATCTTGATTTTGTTTTCTGTTTATGTTTTTTGTTCATTTTAGATTAATGAATGTGCTTATTTTTCCGACTACAAAATGCATTCTTTACTCTATATCACGAGATATTACATCTGTATTGTAATAAGATCATTGGTACCATATTTCAATCTTATAAACAAATTTTCGGCATTATATGATATTTCAATCTTATCTGTCATTTTTCCACAACAGTGAAGGTCGCCGACACTACTTTAACTGCGGATACGACTCAGAACCGTTACAAGGTGTGTCGTACAAGAACTCGACAACATCTTCCGTCGCATTGTCGCTTTCGTCCGTAAAACTCGGCTGCGATGCATCAGTGGTGACGAACCGACTTGGCTGCGGTGGTTCCATCAACGACGGGAACGCGTTGACATACCTCGGTCTCGTAGAGTTCATGAGTAATGATTTGCGGCTCGTCGAAGCTTTCCATCAACATCTGGTGAGCCATTGTGAATATAGTATATAAACCGTGTGAGATAACAATTTAGTAAAGGGATACGACACTAGACCACGATGAATATGGGTGTCGATTTGAATTTCTTTAAAAGTTTCTCCCAAAGCAAAAAAAAAAAAAGAAAGAAAGAAAAGGAAAGAAAGAAAAACCACAGTCTTCAGATTTACAAGTATCCAGGCTTTAAAATCTAAAAACAGAGATTCTATCATCTGACCAATAAAATAGAGAAGAAGAAGAAGAAAGAAGAAGAAGAAGAAGAAGAAGAAGAAGAAGAAGAAGAAGAAGAAGAAGAAGAAGAAGAAGAAGAAGAAGAAAGAAGAAGAAGAAGAAGAAGAAAAGAAGAAGAAGAAGAAGAAGAAGAAGAATAAGAAGAAGAAGAAGAAAGAAGAAGAAACCTTCACACTTATCAATAAAGTATAGATGTGTCACTCTTGGTAGGGGGGGGGGGGCAACATGCCCCCAAATTTTGTTAATGTATCGTGACATGACACAATGATGATGAGTTACGAACTGAAAAAGTTGCTGATTGTCACTGACTTTGATCTTTGCATCAAAGAAATAAATGCATATTGTAGCCCATTCAGCAGTCCCCAAGGATACTTTTTCCATGAACGTTTTACATCAGTTATTTTAATTCATCAAACATTTCTTTGGCAGAGACAAATTAAACTAATTCCAAGAAAAAAGCTGGCAGCGGCCCAGCAGGGGAGCGTCATCACTGCCAACTACGCCCCAAGTCTCCAGTTGCTGTATCAATCGTGCCACCCTCGATTGGGTAAGCTTTAGTAATAATGGTAGTTACTTTTATATAGCTATACGTTTCAAAGCGCTTGAAAAGTAATTTTTATTACCCCAGTCATTGGATTCAATCGTTGTTCGGTCCCTCGTAAAGTGCACCATCCGCACTCCTCCTCAGTATTCCGGCTAGCGGCCATTTAACGAGCGCAGACATACCAATCAGACTATTGACCATGTTGACGTTCGCATCCTACAAGGTGCCCATTTAACACCTGGGGGCAGAGTGGCAAACGTGGATTAATGTCTTTCCAAAAGACGTTAGTGGCAGACTGGGATTCGAACTATCAACCCATCGATTGGGAGTCACGTGAACATGGTGATGAACCACTACACCACAATACTATTTTTAAAAAATTATGGTTAATGGACAATGAGATTTGATATTATTTATTTATTTATTTTTTTCAACTCAAAGTAATTGTATCTAGATAGCAAGTGACAGTAGTTTTTTAGAAAAATAAAACAAGAATACACCAAAATATGAAAGGCCCTTCCCTTTCTCCCTTTCCATTACAGCACAATATCATCACTGCACTTTAGCACTGTGGAATTTTTATGGGGGATGGGGAAAGGGGGGGGGGGAGGTAGCAGGCAGAAATGGCCAGTGCCGTTTCATTAGAAACCCAATCAAGCACTTTAGACACCACACAAAATATGCCGATTTAAGTGTAACTAAAAGTAATAGAATAAAAAGTCGACGAAGACTTTAATTAAGTGTTATAGACGCACATGTGATTTCTCCCATTCTTTCTTTTTTTTTTTTTTTTTTTGGGGGGGGGGGAGTTATGTCAGAGATTTCTTAATTAAGCCAAGATAATTAGCGAAATAATGTACTGAACATATTTTTTTCCTTGTTAGATGTGTTTTGGAAATTTGCTCTGCTCCCTTTTATTCGTCTTCAAGAAAGTCCACACGATAAAACTACTTTCAAAATATCACTGGGCGTTGTGGCGTGCACCTGTATTAAATTCAGCTCAGAGCCCTTTATTACAGAGTTGGCCAACTGTTTCAGTGGCTTACAACATGGCGCAATTTTTGTTTGTATTGTGCTTGCCTAACAAGCAAAATGCGCCATGTTGTAACCCTACTGGAGCAGAGGGTGGCCAAACGCTTGTGATTAAGCACTCTGATCCAGCTAACAGTGAAGTGGAAGATATATAAACTGATTCAGCGGACGAGGTTCTAGGCGTCTGAGTGTCACGTCTGAAGTGACGTAATATGTCGGTCTCAGACGTAAATAATCACGTTATCTGCTGATACACGTCTGTAAAAACCCATTTTCAACAACAAAACAATCAACTTAAGTGCAATTTCTAAACTG
>CM057154.1:3775900-3804097 GCA_029962745.1 Echinometra lucunter
ATCATGAACTTTTCACAAATATGACTAGAAAGGCTCATACACTTCCTATGAGGCATGTTTTATTACGAATAAATTATTTTTGTCATGAAAATATTCTTCACAATGAGCCATCAGGGAAACTTTTTAATGAAGTGAACATTTTTCACTGTAAATTATTGATAGGCTGGTGGAAATGTATTGACATTAGATGTCCTTTCCTTAAGCTTTAAGTCACAGTTACACTCGATGGGTCCATTGGGAAGGGAATATTTTTGTTACTGCACGAAGAGCTTGGTGTGAGGTTTCATTTTTGCCCCTTAAAACTACAAGTGTAACCTTCTGGTTTTTGGTTTTATTGAGTAAATCAGTTACGAAATGAGATAATTGATCATAATGACGGTATAGCTGTACCGAAAACATCAGTGACGAATCCTTTTCATTGCAATCTATTGAAACATCAGAAGGTGCATTGCACATTTCTTAGGTTGTTGATATTCATGAATCACGTGCAGGAGCGCCGCGCCATGGTATTTTGATAGGCGGCAGGATGACCCATTTCATTGTACGTTGATTATGTGATAAAATAGGGGTATTTTGTATAGTTGCATGACCACAGCCATCTCTTTCCCCATGCTCTTGTTCTCCTTCTTCGTCCTCTTTTCTTTCTTGTCTTTTTTTCTACCTCTTCTTTTTTTTCTTTCTTTTGGCACCTGAAAAATCATACTCTCTCTAAAAAAAAAAAAAAAAAAGAGTGAACGCGTTCACTTTGCTTAGGAGTGAATTTCAGAAGAGAGTACATTTAGAGTGAATTCACTCTTAATTCACTCCAAATGCACTCTCTTCTGAATTCACCCCTAGCAGATTGAACGTGTTCACTCTTTTTTTTTTTTTTTTTTTTAGACAGAGTAGGGGCGGTCGCCCCCTTGCCCCCTGTAGCGCCGCCCTGTTCACATGTCATAAAAATAACAGTCCCACAAGCAAGGGCCTATCAGTATATTCTACCATTCTCTCACCCAAAGCCTAAAGCAGCAAAACCTGCCTCCACCAAGAGGAGATCAAGAGCTACGAAGCCGTCTTCGAGCGCCTGATGCTGTACGCAGGCGAGGCAAACCTCGACCGTCTCGTTCACGACTTCCTCAAGCAAGAAGGCATCTCATTCGCGCTCTTCAACTACAAGAGCGAGCTGGACTCTGACGTGGAAGGCGTTAACGCTACGGAATAAGACGTTGAGACGGGATATGAAGCTTTTTATTGATCAGGGAGTACAGCTCGGAGGGAAAAGAGCTAACATCATGAAAGATCTGGAGGTAAAAAACTAGACCAACATACAGAACCAAACATCACAATTAAAGTCTTCCATAGCCAACGGTCTCTCTTTTCTCTCTTCTCTTTTTGTTATCTTGATTTGTTTTCTGTTTATGTTTTTTTGTTTCATTTTAGATAATGAATGTGCTTATTTTTCCGACTACAAAATGCCTTCTTTACTCTATATCACGAGATATTACATCTGTATTTTAATAAGATCATTGGTACCATATTTCAATCTTATAAACAAATTTTCGGCATTATATGATATTTCAATCTTATCTGTCATTTTTCCACAACAGGTGAAGGTCGCCGACACTACTTTAACTGCGGATACGACTCAGAACCGTTACAAGGTGTGTCGTAAAGAACTCGACAACATCTTCCGTCGCATTGTCGCTTTCGTCCGTAAACTCGGCTGCGATGCATCAGTGGTGACGAAACCGACTTGGCTGCGGTGGTTCCATCAACGACGGGAACGCGTTGACATACCTCGGTCTCGTAGAGTTCATGAGTAATGATTGCGGCTCGTCGAAGCTTTCCATCAACATCTGGTGAGCCATTGTGAATATAGTATATAAACTCGTGTGAGATAACAATTTAGTAAAGGGATACGACACTAGACCACGATGAATATGGGTGTCGATTTGAATTTCTTTAAAAGTTTCTCCCAAAGCAAGAAAAAAAAAAAAAGAAGAAAGAAAAGGAAAGAAAAGAAAAAACCAAACAGTCTTCAGATTTACAAGTATCCAGGCTTTAAAATCTAAAAACAGAGATTCTATCATCTGACCAATAAAATAGAGAAGAAGAAGAAGAAGAAGAAGAAGAAGAAGAAGAAGAAGAAGAAGAAGAAGAAGAAGAAGAAGAAGAAGAAGAAGAAGAAGAAGAAGAAGAAGAAGAAGAAGAAGAAGAAGAAGAAGAAGAAGAAGAAGAAGAAGAAGAAGAAGAAGAAGAAGAAGAAGAAGAAGAAGAAACCTTCACACTTATCAATAAAGTATAGATGTGTCACTCTTGGTAGGGGGGGGGGGGGCAACATGCCCCAAATTTTGTTAATGTATCGGTGACATGACACAATGATGATGAGTTACGACTGAAAAAGTTGCTGATTGTCACTGACTTTGATCTTTGCATCAAAAGAAATAAATGCATATTGTAGCCCATTCAGCAGTTCCCCAAGGATACTTTTTCCATGAACGTTTTACATCAGTTATTTTAATTCATCAAACATTTCTTTGGCAGAGACAAATTAAAACTAATTCCAAGAAAAAGCTGGCAGCGGCCCAGCAGGGGAGCGTCATCACTGCCAAACTACGCCCCAAGTCTCCAGTTGCTGTATCAATCGTGCCACCCTCGATTGGGTAAGCTTTAGTAATAATGGTAGTTACTTTTATATAGCTATACGTTTCAAGCGCTTGAAAAGTAATTTTTATTACCCCAGTCATTGGATTCAATCGTTGTTCGGTCCACTCGTAAAGTGCACCATCCGCACTCCCTCAGTATTCCGGCTAGGCGCCATTTAACGAGCGCAGACATACCAATCAGACTATTGACCATGTTGACGTTCGCATCCTACAAGGTGCCCATTTAACACCTGGGGGCAGAGTGGCAAACGTGGATTAATGTCTTTCCAAAAGACGTTAGTGGCAGACTGGGATTCGAACTATCAACCCATCGATTGGGAGTCACGTGAACATGGTGATGAACCACTACACCACAATACTATTTTTAAAAAATTATGGTTAATGGACAATGAGATTTGATATTATTTATTTATTTATTTTTTTTCAACTCAAAGTAATTGTATCTAGATAGCAAGTGACAGTAGTTTTTAGAAAAATAAAACAAGAATACACCAAAATATGAAAGGCCCTTCCCTTTCTCCCTTTCCCATTACAGCACAATATCATCACTGCACTTTAGCACTGTGGAATTTTTATGGGGGATGGGGGAAGGGGGGGGGGGGAGGTAGCAGGCAGAAATGGCCAGTGCCGTTTCATTAGAAACCCAATCAAGCATACTTTAGACACACACAAAATATGCCGATTTAAGTGTAACTAAAAGTAATAGAATAAAAAGTCGACGAAGACTTTAATTAAGTGTTATAGACGCACATGTGATTTCTCCCCGATTCTTTTTTTTTTTTTTTTTTTTTTGGGGGGGGGGGGAGTTATGTCAGAGATTTCTTAATTAAGCCAAGATAATTAGCGAAATAAAATGTACTGAACATATTTTTTTCCTTGTTAGATGTGTTTTGGAAATTTGCTCTGCTCCCTTTTTATTCGTCATTCAAGAAAGTCCACACGATAAAACTACTTTCAAAATATCAACTGGGCGTTGTGGCGTGCACCTGTATTAAATTCAGCTCAGAGCCCTTTATTACAGAGTTTGGCCAACTGTTTCAGTGGCTTACAACATGGCGCAATTTTTGTTTGTATTGTGCTTGCCTAACAAAGCAAAATGCGCCATGTTGTACCCTACTGGAGCAGAGGTGGCCAAACGCTGTGATAAAGCACTCTGATCCAGCTAACAGTGGAAGTGGAAGATATTATAAACTGATTCAGCGGACCGAGGTTCGAGTCTGAGTCACGTCTGAAGTGACGTAATATGTCGGTCTCAGACGTAAATAATCACGTATCTGCTTGATACACGTCTGTAAAAACCCATTTTCAACAACAAAACAATCAACTTAAGTGCAATTTCTAAACTGAGCCTATTGTACTGCCCATACGAATCATGTTCGATTATGTAATAAGCCATTGTACAGTCCGCACATTTCTAAAGGTGATAGACAGGGCTATCGAAGTTGCCATAAGTTCATTTTTTATCGTGTTTATTTTTCTCTTGAATCATTTTATTTTGAAATCTGTTCCATCAAAATCTAGCGATGGAGAAATATCTGCCGACGTGGAGCGAACTGCCAGCAGCCGCCTGGATAACTCACAGCCTCTCACACCAGACGAAATCAGGGCCAAGGTCGTACGAAACATTGAAAAACGCGAGGTCAAGATGCACAATTCTTCAAAGAACAACTGGAGATGGCAGGTTAAGAGTGCTGATCAGGATTCACCAGATATTATTGATACACCCGATATTTTGAAAGAAGATCATCACTCTGTGGAACGTTTGATAAATCCCTCAAATTCTTCAGAAAGAGGCTTTTCTTCTAACAAACAAGAATAACCATTGTCACGACACTGCAACTAGCTCACTATCCAATTTGAGCAAATAAAACAATGTTTATAACAAAATGAGATATCAGTCTCGTAACAAGCCAGCAGCCACTCCAATTAGAATGATTAGAATTGGCTTATATATTCAAAATGTTTCTCAGTAGATAATGGATCCGATATGACCATCCACGAAAATAAGTTTTGGACACATAAGTGATCAGTGGTCTAAACTTGATATTGTTGAAATGGAAATTATATGGAAATGACATGGAAATGGAAAATGCTCTCCTTAGCATAGAGTTATATTGAGTAAAAGAAAAAGATCGAATTCGGGAGTAACTCTTACGATGAACCTTTTGAAGAAAGCATAACACAGAGTTGAAATTTGACATTTACTCTTCATAAAGCAATGAGGTAATTATCCTTTTTACTCAGGTTGAAACAAACGTAATGGTTCCATAGAAAGAGGAATGGAAAGATACCAAACCAAATTTATAGTAAAACAAAACCGCATGTTGTTTTATATGAGATAAAGGTAAGGGTAATTGCTCAACCAAAGCAAAGATTAATATATTTAAAACATGAAAAGAAAGAAAAAAAAAACTCAGAGAATAATTACATCCAGAATTAATGGAACATAAATAAAAAGAAATGAAGAGAAAGGAAATTCTTGGTTCACAGTTTGTATTCATTCATGTGTAACATGGATTGGCATTTTATAGTTATTTACATCGCTGTTTTCATAACTTCACTTCAGCATCACATTCACCATCAAGGTTCACTGATAATTATCAGTGAACCTTCAGGAGGATTATCAAGAGGAAAAGATAGGGAAAGAGAGAAAGAGACAAACAGACGGACAGGGAAGAGTAGAGGAGAGGAGAGGAGAGAAGGGAAGAGAAGAGAAGAGAAGAGAAGAGAAGATAAGAGTGGAGAAGAGAAAAGTAGATAAGAGAAGAGCAGAGAAGAAAAGAGAAGCAGAGAAGAGCAGAGAAAAGAAGAGAATAGAAGAGAAGAGCAGAGAAGAGAAGAGAAGAGAAGCACAGAGAAGAGCAGAGAAGAGAAAAGAAGAGCAGAGAAGAGAAGGGAAGCACAGAGAAGAGCAGAGAAAAGAAGAGAAGAAAAGAGAAGAGCAGAGTAGAGAGTAGGAAGAAGACAGAGAAGAGTAGAGAAAAGAAGAGAAGAGAAGAGAAGAGAATCACAGAGAAAGAAGAGAAGAGAAGAGAAGAGATGTGTAGTAAAGAGAAGAGAAGAGAAGAGAAGAGAAGAGAGAGAAGAGAAGAGAAGAGAAGATCAAAGCTGCCAGGCATGGTTATCATTGCTTAAAAGAACTAGTCATCCATTAAACAGTCAAAGCAAGAAAAGCAGCCCAAGATTCATCTCTTAAAATATCCTTGTTTATTTTCTTTTTCACAATCATGATCATCAATCAAGTTTACCATAATTGCACATGCATCATATTTTCTACAATGTGGAATGAGAGTAAGAATATTTGACATGAGATGACACAACATTTTGCTACCATGCCATGCTGAATAAGATGTATAATAATGACAATAATAATAATAATAATAATAATAATAATAATAATAATAATGATAATAATATTGATGATAACAACAATAATGCTGACAATGATAAATTGTGTATTTATAGCACAATACACTATGTGTTTCTATGTGCTTTACAAATAAAGAGGCTTAACTCCTCTACTGTGAATTATAATGAAGTGAAGTGTGCAACCTTATAAGAAATATCTAAGACGATACAAAAATTTCATTTCTATACATCTATATTCTAAAAAACTTAAGGATATCTGAAATTTGAAAAGAACAAAAAGTATATAAATCAGTTACTGCTTCATCGTGTTCCACGCTGTCTCATGATGAGGTTAAGGCAGTGAAATATAAAGAGGCTTTAGACTAGATGGTTTAACATTTAATAGAGGGAATTGGTAATCTACCTTTGTTTAGGTGGATAATAATCACCCGCCCCTGGGATTTGTCAATGACAATAGGCACTTTCAAACCTATCCTATCAGCAAAAATACCTGTAAATTACGAGAATTTTTTCAGGCCCACAAATACCCAATAATTATTTCGTACATTCACTCCTCCTCGAACCAGACCTCTACGGGAAAGTTCTCATAGTTAAAAGCATGTGCATTACCGTTGATGCGCTAGTGTTCGATGGGATAGAAGTGCTCGTAATTTGCTTTCACATTGCAAATATCCCTGCGACCTTGGAGAAAGCACGCACAATTTGAGAAAGTATCTACTAAACAATGAGTATTTTTCTTTGGGGATATTACAAGTACTTTCGATTCACACTGGCAAAATACCAGGTATTTTTCCTGATCAGGTTGGTGTGAAAGCACCTATTCCCTCATTTTCAATCAGTTTTATCTTTACATAAAAAGAATGTGAATTGAACGTATAACAAAATATAAAAGAAAATAGCGACAATATAAAACACGAGGGCTCAAATCATACATATAACAGATAACATTTTTCGTTTGTTAGTATCAAAATGTTGCTTACAAGGGCCTACAAATTATTTACCTTCCAAGCAAAAATCAAGGACTGATTTGAAAAGACTGTCAGTTGTACTTGACAATTTGGAAGCAATAATGATCATTTGGCAAAGTATTTCATTAATGCATTCCTTAAAAAAAAATTAAACTTCAGAGAATCACATATGAAGCTCTCTTTGTGAATGTACATATCTAAGCACCATCCATGAATTTGAACACCTAGTTTTGACTAAAAATAAATACCTGCATCAAACAACTGATGTCTGTACAAGGTTAAAGCTCTTTGAATACTGTTCATTCTCACAATAATTTGTATTACAAAGTATTCAGGTGATAACAAAAATATTGAATCAACTAGAATAATAAAGAGTGAATGATGTACATCCCACATGCTACATCTAATGTAAATAATTCTATTCAATTCCCACAAATCCTCACTGGCACTTTGTAAGGCACACTGACTGCACAACACGACTCCTTCCTCAATTCCATTTCATCAGTAAAGCAGATTACTAATTTGCACAAAAAGTACTGGACACTATATTTCAAATTGCTTGTATAATGCTCATCCTGGTCATATTGAAAAAAAATCTTGTTTAAAAAACTGCATTCTAATATCATCAACATTCAAGTAAAATTCATTAATAATTCATTTAGCATATTCTTTTTCTTTCGGATATGAAAGTAGTAATCATCAGACGATCCCCCATATCTACGAGTGTAATATAAAAAGAAAATATATGTAGAGAAATCAACATGATTATGAGCTAATGAACTACCCACATATCTCGATAAATACTGGCCCACACAGTGTAACCCTGTTCCGTAAAACCACAAAATTTTCATGAATTGTTGGAACCAAGACAATTTCACAAACTTTAGAAATTCAATATTACAATTGAGTATTTGTGGTATGGATAAAACACTGTAAAGGTGTGTTCAGACATCCAGTGGGAAACCCACGTTTTGTTAATGTTCACGTATATTATGTGGTAAACTGTGATTTTTAATTCATGTTCACATATGGCGTGGTAAATCGATATGGCATGGTAAACCGATACGAGATGTTCAGACGTAAAAGAGATTTTTGCCAAAAGTTGCACAAACTCGTGATGTCATATTCTGTGCTAACTTTATAAGAATTTTGGTTGGTCCATACCTTTTTGCCACCAGGAGGTTGTTGTTTATTTTCCACCTCATACTGGAGAAGGGGGGGGGGGGGGGAACTCGCCTAATATCAGATGCCAGGGTGCGCCGCTTTAATGGGTCACTTGTTTTGCAAGAAATCCCTAAACATGGGTATGGTTCTGTGCCAGAAAATCCGTAAAAATGCCCCCGTTTTTAAACATGGGTAACTTCATTGTTGAGAATGATATTCTCGCCCATATTGTCGCTAAAGTACACACCCAAGATGCAAAATCCCTAATAATGGATACCCTTTTCTGTCAAAATTACCCTTTAAAATGGGTACAGATATGGAGGCTTTTTTCTCCTGGTTTATATTCCACTGCAAATAGGAATGATTTAGAACCTGTTGTAATAGTTGGCACATCATTCCGACTGGCTGATATCCATTGCTGACCTATATTTGTTTGTTTCACTTCAAACCTTGATTGCAAATTTCATGATTCCAGAGAAACATGGAAGAGTAGGTATATGATCAAAGTGTCCACTGCTCACCTTGGGAGCATTTCATGAAGTGTCTTGTCAGTGATTTTTTTACTGACAACTGTTATAAGCTACTAAAATCCTTGCATCTGATTAGTTGAGAGCAAACTTGTCAGTAAAAAAAAAAACAAAACACACACTTCATGAAACGCTCCCCTGGTTTATACTGATTGCAATTTGAATGACTTAAAGATCGTTGAAACAGTCAACATACATTCAAGGTGTCCATTGTTTACCTCACTTCCATGATTTAAAGTTAGTTGATGAGTTGGTGCATCATTTCTACTTCTTTCCTAGTTTTGCTTGTCTCTTCGCAAACCACTCGTCACTCTTGTCAGCAGCTATAGCCTGATGAAAAAGGAAGAGAAAATATAATTAGAAATAAATGCTAAATCAATACATCTGCACTCACTTTGGATTTTGAGATGAGAACGTTTCATATCCGATCTGGGACGCTTCATTGGCTCGTCTGATATTCTCGTCTGAAGTTCTTAACTCAATCACTCTTTCACCATTTTGATCAATATTGAAAGGAAAATCATAAGAAAATGATTGCTACTACCACAGAACAAATACACATTGTACTGTACTATGTTATAAAGACAGTGGAATAAATCATAGTTGGTACTTACTTATTTCAAGAAATTTGTTGACCTTTTTTAATCACCAGCAAAACCAAATGAAAATTAATTTTGCAAAATTCTATAATATGTCTTCCTTATGAAATAGTTGAAGACATTAGAAACTAATAAAGTACATTCTGGGCCTCATTTCATAAAACTTGTTATCAGTAACAAATGCTACATTTCTATGACAAATTTGCTCTCAGCCAATCAGATGCAAGGATTTCAGTAGCTTAAAACAGTAATTGCAATCTGTTATTGATAACAAGTTTTATGAAACCCGGCCCAGATTTTGAAGTTAAGTTTCCTTTGCGATATGCATGGAATGCTAGGACAACTAACTCCTCAACATACAGTCAAACCTGCTTTAGCAACCACCTGTATAGAAAGACCACCTGTCTATAAAGACCACAAATTTTGTTTACCTTGAATCGTTTTTTTCCATTGAAATGTGTATTAAAGGAACCTGTCCATAAAGACCACCTGCTCACAAAGACTGCTTTTCTTGTCTCCCTTGAGCAGTCTTTATATACAGGTTTCACTGTATTAGAAATTCTATCCATCTTTGAAGCATGCCTACCTCATCTAACAAGCCATCAGCCTTGGGATCAACTTGAGACAGTTCTCTGAAGGCTTCATCACCAACAAAACAGATCTCATGGCCATCCTAGAACACAGTGACATGAGAAGAAACAGTTATGTTTTATGATCTATTTTCAGGTATATAGGATGGTTCGTTCTTGCTACTGTTGTTAAGTTTTAAGTATTCACATCACACAAAGTGTATAAATCATTATGCAGAAAAGGTGGAGTTGTAGACAGTGTCACATTTAGAGTATGATTACTCAAAGGTATATTATATAAGGTATGAAAACAAGTAATTATGATGCGTTTTGAGGATAAGACTTCACACTTCATTGTCCAATATTTAAAAAAACTATTTGACCAGGTGAGACCTTTAAACAGTTGAACACATGTCAAGACGACTCTAACTCTATTCACTATGAATTAAAACAACAAGCTTTCATATTGTTAGAAAGCTATGAAAATATGCACTGCATGCGTAACAAAAAGTAAACTACTGAAAAAGCTGGTACTGGGGCCCCGTTGCATAAAGCTTATCATTAATGGTAACTCTGCCATCTATAGTAACTACCATGGTAACATTGCTCAACAGCCCATCAAATTCAAGGTTTTCATGGAATTTACCATTGGTCTCAAAAGTTACCATCAATGGTTAGTTTTATGCACTGGCCCCAGAACTAACATGAAATCAGAAGACATGCTCTGTTGGGCCAGGGCACTCTCGCATAAGGTGCGATTAAATGCAACTAAAAAATATAAATATGAAACGCACATCCCAAATACTCAATCCTAATTGGATGAAATCCACTTTTTTATGCAAAAGGGCAAGATGGATAAATATATGAGATCAAAACTTACAGGATCGCCCAGAATGACAACTTCAACAGTAGCCTTGCCAGGCGTATCAAGACTGACCAGAGGTGTAATGACAGTTTGACCAGCGTCCTTGCTAGCTGCTTCTATACCTGGCAGCTATGATATATAAGAGTACAAAAAAAAAAATAATAAAAACAACTAAATGACAAAGATACCCTTGCAACCACAGTATCATTCTATTCACAAGTGACATATTGGACTAACTGGTGGTAGCAATGTGGATTAATGTCAGCAATTTTCAGAGCTTATCATGTCACTGTCTAATGGAGTCCTTCCAAATTTGAAGCAAAAATGAACATTGATAAAAGAGGGAGAGATAAAGCACTACATGTACCAAAGGAATATTTTACTTTTTCAAAGTTAGCTTGCCTTTATAATATAATATGAAACATAAAAGAGAGAGAGAGAGAAAGAGAGAAAAACAAACAAAAACACACAAATCAGCTGACAAACTTTAAAGTAAAAGGCTAACATTGTGGGAATTTTTTAAAAAAATCTCATTTTGCTACTTGACAATGGTATAAACACAAGAGTTACAGTTTAAAAATACCAGTCTGAAAGTTTCAAAGTATAATGTCGATGGAAAGTATTTTTAAATATTAAAAATGTAAACCAATGTTTGAAGGAAATATAGTGGTCGGTTGCACAGACTGGACATAAGGAGCGTGCATGTGCACGGAGTTCACCTGAACAGTGTATGTGTATGCATATCATGTATAGTACAGGGAGAGAGGTGAAGCCAACGTTTTTTTTTGTGAATTGGTTGAAAATGCTTCTCTAGCTATTTGTCTTATGAGACCAACACTAATAAAATCGGCATTTGCGTCTTACTAACAGTTTTTCATTTCAAATTATGGTTGGTTTCAGGGTTTCTGAGTACAAATACAAGTACTCATACACATGTTTCATCTTAGTTTGATAATTTTTTAAATCAGCTGCTCACAAAGTTAGCCAATGCCTTTAAAGCAATCTTCACTGAGACTATAGAGTATTTTCTTCATAACTTGAAATTTAATGCAGGTCTTACAGTGACACATGACCATAACGTAAGAAAAGTGAATACAATGAATAATAAAACATCAAGGTCTGCACATGCCTGCTCTCGAGGGCACGAGAATGCAACCCTTCCAAACGCCGTCTTGTGGTCAATAGCCCCACCCTGATCCAGTAACTCCAACTTGCACTGTCCTTCTCCAAACCCTAGGAGGGCACTTGTCTCAGTTTTCTCGTAGAGAGTCATGCCACATATTTTGGTCCAGTAATCTGAATATGAAGAAAGATTTATAAGAGAAGAGCTGAGATTTTGACGCAGGTAACATATGAACAAGTTGTCGACAAGTGCTTGCACCGAAGGAGATGGGGATGGGGGGGGGGGTTTGCCTGTAGCCAAGAGATTTGTATGTTTTTATGTGTAACATATATTATATCTAGCCTTCTGGCTCATTTTCATCACCTTTTCCCTTTACATTTCCATATCTTTTTCTCCTTCTCTTGCTCATGCTCTCCATCTCTGACACCACTTTGACACTGATGATTGTTAGTATTCTAAAGGCATGTTCAGATATGATGCAACAAACCCCTGCAACAAACCCCACGTTTTGTTTTTTTTTGGTGTTCAGATATGGCACAGCAAAGCACGCCACTTATGTTTAATGAATGCACATTTACGCGTCAACGCTCAAATAAAAGAGACTTTTGAAGAATTTGATTGGTCCACAGCTTTTTGCCACCGCGAGGATAAAAAATATGCCTCTTGCCTTTGCATGTTGTTTTTTTGCCGCCTCATATCCCATTCACTTACAACACAAATATTGTGGGAGTTTGTCACGTGGGTTTGTTGCGTCATATCTTAACAAGCCTTAAGATGCTAGCTTCTTTCAGTAACTCTCTTTCTTTCTCTCTCTCTCTCCCCAAGTTTGTCCCTGTCCAGCCACCCTCCCCCCTCTTCTTCTATTTTCTCTCTCTCTCTCTCTCTCTCTCCCTCTCACTCCATCCCAACACGTCTTTTCCTCAACAGATCAACACAAGTGGATGATGGACTTTGTACAGCAATTACAAACAATTCTTTTGAGTGCTTAATCTTTGACACAAGCCTTATTTCTTCAAACATGACCATCTTCATGGCTGGAAACATTTCACCGCTCAAATCCAATTAACAGATAATGTCAAGGTAAAGAGCATGTTAACTGTAATAACTGCAATTGTTTACTTACCAACTGATTTCTGTAAATTTGATACACCTATGGAAACTTTCTGAACAGGATCTACAACGAAAAAATAAAAAGAAACAACGAAATACTAGCAACTACAATATGAAGCTTGATACAAAAATCTAACTATAGATATACAGCTAAGGTAAAGTGCGTGGGTTTGTGTTGGTTTGGTTTTATTTTCCATCTTAAAAATGACATGAGATACAAAAATGGAAAACAAATATCAAAAATGTGTAAATCAAAGTTTAAAGGAACAAAAATCTGCCTGGAAAGCTCTATCAACTGTATTCAGAGGCATTATCTTAATGCCTTCATTCTTCCTACAGGTCTGGTAAAAATTTGCAATCGAACTACCTTTGTACCTAAATGTAATTCATCATTTTATGCATCCTTCTCAGACATTAACTACATTCCCGCCTTTATTCTATTTCAATATATTAGAAGTTAAAGGCATTGGCTAACTTTGTGAGCAGCTGATATAAAAAATTCTCAAACTAAGATGAAACATGTGTATGAGTACTTGTATTTGTACTCGAAAACCCTCAAACCAACCATAATTTGGAAGGAAAAGCTGTAAGTTAGACGCAAACCGCGATTTTATTAGCTTTCGTCTCGAGAGACAATGAACTAAGAGGACCGTTTGCACTAATTAAAAAATACCGTTACCTGCCAATACACACAGTGCGGTCCGTTGAGTCATGTGCGCATGCGCATTCTTTACGTTGAGCCTATGTAACCGACCCTCGTATATTTTTCAAACATTGGTTCACATTTCTAATATTTAAAAATATTTCCCGTGGATATTATGCTCTGAAACTTTCAGACTGGTATTTTTACACTATAACCCTAATGTTTATCCCATTTTTAAGTAACAAAATGAGATTTTTTAAAAATCATGACAATGTTAGCCAATGCCTTTAATGAAATCAAGACAGATAATACAGTAAAAAAAAAAACTTACAGTGGCTTACCTAGAAATAATTTCCTGAGGCATCAGGAAAATCTTATCAATCTTGAATGCACAAAACATTTTAATTACCATTGCTTACCTACTATGATTATGAATCTACTTCTGGTATTAGTATATAAATGATGTATGAGAATGAGTTCTTTATCTGCATTTCAGTTGACATTTTGATTTGCTTTAGGTGCATATACAGCCTCAATGAGAGTGGATAGATTGTGTAAAGAACAAAAGACGACATGCATCAGTAGTCATACACAACAAAACTCCTAGATCCTTGTTATTTCATTGTACAGGGAATTTGATTAGGGTCTAGGAGATGAGTTGCATTGCATAATAAAAGATCTTCGTGAAACAGCGTGGTGCGAAAAGACGCATAAAGAATGCAAAATGTATATTGTTGTCTGTAGTGTTTGCGTTCTGGACGCATCTCTTCACACCACTCTGTTTTGCTAAGCTCCCTGATGAAACCATATCTAATTGTCATCATGAAGATCAATACAATCTCATCTGAACTGAAACAGCAGAATAAATAGTTACCTCCTGAAGGCCTTGGTTTGTCCACCAGATAGAACCTATATCCTCCTGGAGCCTCCACTGAATACACACCCTCTGACTCAATGGTCAAAGGCCATTGGGCTTTCTTTGCACTGGCAACGGCATCACTGCATTGGATCGTTATACCCTGGGGTGAACCAGAAAAGAAATGCAAAGAGGAATATCAGTCACTTTCATGGGAAGGGTAAAAGCCTCCAAGGAAAGATTTACTGAAGAATAATCAAGATGATGATATCATCACTGATGTTATTGATCATGATCAGACTCAATGGTCAAAGGCCACTGGGCTTTCTTTGCACTGGCAACGGCATCACTGCATTGGATCGTAATACCCTGGGGTGAACCAGAAAAGAAACAACAAGAGGAATATCAGTCACTTTCATAGGAAGGGTAAAAGCCTCCAAGGAAAGATTTACTGAAGAATAATCAAGATGATGATATCTTCACTGATGATATTGATCATGATCAGACGCAATGGTCAAAGGCCATTGGGCTTTCTTTGCACTGGCAATGGCATCACTGCATTGGATCGTTATACCCTGGGGTGAACCAGAAAAGAAATGCAAAGAGGAATATCAGTCACTTTCATGGGAAGGGTAAAAGCCTCCAAGGAAAGATTTACTGAAGAATAATCAAGATGATGATATCTTCACTGATGATATTGATCATGATCAGACGCAATGGTCAAAGGCCATTGGGCTTTCTTTGCACTGGCAATGGCATCACTGCACTGGATCGTAATACCCTGGGGTGAACCAGAAAAGAAACAACAAGAGGAATATCAGTCACTTTCAGGGGAAAGGTAAAAGCCTGAAAGGAAAGATTTACTGAAGAATTATTAACCCATCGCCTACTGGAACCGGGTGGCCCCTGTATTAAGCCCATGGAAATGAGAAAATTCAGCAGTCAACAGGTCAAGATTGTGATATCATCACTGACCAATATTGATTGTGATCTGACTCAATGGTCATAAACCAATTTGGCTTTCTTTGTATTAAAACTAATTCTTGACTGTATTGCTTAGACTATAAATTCAGAGAAGTAGAAGGGGCATGACTTTAGGTAGCTCAATGAAATGTAGTGGCATGAACTAGATGGGTAAAGACTAAAGAACACAAAATAATATGCTGTTGTCAGTAATGTTTGCATTCCGGACATGCCTTTTCATGCCATCCCGTTTCGCTTTAAATCCACACTAGCACAAGAATCTCAGGTTGGTTTTTTTGCATTATCGGTACTTTAGAAATGTTGCATATAGAAACAGTGCACTATGAACTGTTTACTTTCTTCCCATTGTATTGCTGATGACTGTTGTTCTGGCTGCAGGGGCCCTGAATATGAATGCTACAGTCTCTATTTTTCAAACACTGACTATGAAACTCCAACAAACGACCTAGAAAACTGGGATTGTATTTACTCTTCACAGTATAAACAAATGGAACAATGGTAGGATGTATTAAAGGCATTGGCTAACTTTGTGAGCTGCTGATATAAAAAATTCTCAAACTAAGATGAAACATGTGTATGAGTACTTGTATTTGTACTCAAAAACCCTGAAACCAACCATAATTTGGAATGAAAAGCTGTAAGTTAGACGCAAACCGTGATTTTATTAGCTTTCGTCTCGAGAGACAATGACCTAAGAGGACCGTTTGCATGAATTAAAAAATACTGTTACCTGCCTTCCGTCGCGTGATACGTCAATACACACAGTGCAGTCCGTGGAGTCATGCGCACTCCTTATGTTTGGTCTGTGCAACCGACCCTTGTATATTTTTCAAACATTGGTTCACATTTCTAATATTTAAAATACTTCCCTTGAATATTATACCCTGAAACTTTCAGACTGGTATTTTTACACTATAACCCCAATGTTTATCCCATTTTCAAGTAACAAAATGAGATTTTTTAAACTCATTACAATGTTAACCAATGTCTTTAAGAGGAAAAAATGACAGTAGAGCTGATATCTTCAGGTATGCATTTTCAAGAGTAATGAAAGCTACAAGCCAAATTCACATCGCCAAGGCATGGCTCCTTATTAGTTTTGGTAGGGAGTCTGGATTGAAATTCTGGGCATTGTATGTTTTGAGTCTTGCTTTGAGTCGTGTGTTCAAATTCTTCCATTTTGGCAGTCCAGACCTAAACATTAGTGACCTACATGTCCCAGGCACTTGTTAGAGTTTAGCCCCACCATAGGCATACATATAATGCAAGATCAAGGCATTTTGTCAAGCCTATGTGCAGTACAAAGGCTGATTACAATATATTGAAGAAAATGAGGAGCAATGAATACTGAATGAAAAAAACAAAAAACAAAACAAAAAACTATGATACAGTGTATTACAGTGATTACTGACAATCTATGTACTCACCTTAAAATCATTTCCGAGTTCATAGCTCTTCACTCCATAGTTGTATGTGAGCTCAGTCACAAAATGGTTGTCTTCTGGACCATAACCAACCATTGACTTGCTCCATTTCCCATCATAAGGCCTATTGAGAGAGGGAGAGGGAGAGGAGAGGGGGAGAGAGAGAAAGAAAGAGAGAGAGAGAGAGAGCATGAGCACTGAATTTTACCAATTATTCCTTTCACACCCCTTCCCACTGTTTAACGGAATTGAACACTACCAAATATGCAACAAAGGTGCTCTTCAAAATCATTTCATTGTCAATTTGTGAAATAATGTAGTTCCCTTTTGGAAAAGGAGAGGAGACCGGCTAGGGAAGGGATTTTTCATTGTTTTTTTTTATTCATTTATTTTTCATAAAGACATGGACACGGACTTACCCATTGCATGTTGCCTTACAGCCTTCCTCAAATTCTTCGTGCCTTAGGAACTGTTGAAAAGGAAATAAAGAGATGCCATATGGCTGTCTTGTGTGAATTTACATTTCATATCAAGTAATAAAAAAAATGAGAATTACTAACTGATAAAAGATAAAACAAACAAAAAAAAAATGAAAAAAAAAATCAGATCAATCAACATAATTATAAAAGTACTTTGTTTAAATGCCCATTAGACTAGAGTGAAATGAATAATAATAATAATAATAATAATAATAATAGTAATAATAATAATAATGATATAATAATAATAATAATGATAATGATAATAATAATGATATAATAATAATAATAATAATGATAATAATAATAATAATGATAATGATAATAATAATGATAATAGTAATAATAATAATAATAATGATAATAATGATAATAATAATAATAATGATAATAATAATAATAATAATAATGTGCACATTCTAGTACAGTACCACTCAAGGTGCTACATAATGATTAAAATATCAACAGGAATACTTAATCTTATATTGAAAACAATTCATTCAATGTACAAAAGAATGTGCAATGTACAAGAGAAAACAAAAGAAACAAAAAGGAAAAATCCTTCCTAGTAGCTTTGAATGAAAAGAAAATGTTTGAGTCTTGTTTGGAAATATGTTCTAAAAATTGAAACACTCGGTACTATCAACAAATCATTATTACTAATGTTCTTTTTAAATGGAGTGTGCAGGCAAGCAATCAAAAGTACTTTTGCCTCTCATTTGCTTGATATTCAACTTCACGAGGGAAAAACTCCACAGCATCTTAGTTTTGCTTTACCTTGCTACTGAGCAGCTATTCCGTCATAATCATGCACAAAATCAAAAGGTCATCTTTTAGAATCATAAAGGTGCGTTCAAATATGAGCTAACATTGTGGTGCAACAAAATTTTCAGTGTTCAGATGTGGCGCTACTTTGTGGCACCACATGTTAATGAACGCGCATTAACCCGCCAACTCTCAAATCAAAGAGAACTTTGTCAAAACTTGCGCAATCTCATGACAACATATTTTGCGCTAACTTTTTAGGATTTTGATTGGTGCACATTTTTTTGCAGCCAGGCAGCAAAAAAAAATATGTGTCCTGCCTCAGAGACATTTTTTTGTTGGCAGTGTATACAGCCACACGCGTGTGGTTGTATCCACAGCATCAACATTAGGATACAGCCACACTCGTCTGAATTCTTACTTGTACTCTGTGCCACGACATCAGCTATCACTAGTGTATGCACTGCATAAGCGATGCGTATTCATGCGACGGTATCGCAACTTACATCTTTGATCGTCACGAAAGTTTTATCCCCTCGATTTTACTTATTGTACAAACAATATTTTCACTTCATTCTCACCTGATCGACAAGCAGGTGACAATAATGAAGTAAAAATATCGTTTGTATGTCAGTGAATTTCAAGAGATAAAACCTTCGTGATGATCCAAGATGCAAGTTGCAATACCGTCACATGAATGCACATCGTTTGTGCAGTGCATACACAAGCGATAGCTGTCGCAGCACAGAGTATGAGTGAGAATTCAGACAAGTGTGGCTGTATCCTATGTCGCTGTTGTGGATACAACCACACGCATGTGACTGTAAGGTAAAGACACACACGTGTGGCTGTATACACAGTTACACTACCTTTTTTGTTGCCTCATACCCCATAGTCTAGACTTGAAGTTGTGGCACCACAATGTTGCCTCATATCTGAACACACATTTGATTCTGAATAGTGACTTCTCGGCTTCTCAATACCTCATTTAGTTCTAGATTTCCTAAATGCTACACAGTATTCAGTCTTGTTAGTAAGTTCATGCTATTATTAGTATTACTTTGTGTAATTCAACTACGCACGATAGTCACTCACTCAGACAGAACAGATTGACAGAACACAAACGAAAGAGGGAAAAAGATAGAAAGGAAAGAAAAGAAAAGAAAAGCGATGACACTGACCATAGCCTACCTTCATTCCCAAGATTTCACGGTAGAATTTGGCTGTAGAGGTACGGTCCCCCACTTTAAACACAAAATGCAATGCTCTTCGACCGCTCATCTTTGTATCCTGTGAAACTTTGCTAGGCCTTATTGAAAAAATTACAGCACAACGGGAATTCAACGAACAGTCAGCCTTGTCTGGCCCGTTCGTGATCAGCTCGCTTGTAGACTGGACTACTTTCAGGTGCGCTAAATAACAGCCGCTAAGCTAAAAAATTCGAGTCAGGTGGCGTTGGCCCTGGGGAGTTACAAGTCACATGACTGTTTGATATGGGCGTGGCAGCAGAAATGTTCTCATGGGGGAGGAAGGAGGAAGAGGAGGGAAAGGAGGGAAAGGGGAAGGGGGAGGAGCACATGCCGCAGCCAAAGGCCAAATCTGAAAACAAATGTGCTATATTCCCTCCACTGTGTTTTCTTGTGCCCCGTCCCCACATACAAAAGCCCCACAAACTGATATTTTTCTCTTTCTTTTTCTACCTCAAAGGGATTCAGAAATATGGACAAAGTTGAAATTTCATAAATTTATCTAGTTTTCAAAATCCTCTCTCCTGAACAGTCTCTGCCTTCCCTCCTCTCCTTCTCTCTCTATCTCACTCTCTCTTTCTTTTTCCCCCTCCATCTGTTTTTTTTTTTTTTTTTTTGTAATTTCTCTCTCCTTTTCCATCTATCTCCTTGTTTGTTTTTTTTTTTATGACCAAATAGCAAGAAATTCATAACTCTTTAAAAAACCCCACAAGATACAGAAGAGGCAATTCTTACAAGACACCCTTTGGTCCCAAACTTTTAAGTATGCTATTTTCCTTACATGTAATCAGCCATTAGCGAGGTCCTCATTCCGGGGGGGGGGGGGGGGGATATGATCAATCGTCCAAATACATCCACTTCAAAAAGTACCCCCCCCCCCCCACTATCTACGCCCCTGTAATCAGCTATAATACTATAAACAATTCAATTACTTTCATTTTTTTGTTCAAAAGTTAGGATCGTAGATCAGTCAAGATCTACATGTTTTCATACACCAAAAGAAAAAATAAAATGATCCAGGATGTGTGCCTGTACATGTTTTGGACTGTTTTGGTTTTAGCCTGTATGCTGAAGTGAGTTGAATACTTCCAATCGATTACTAGCACTTTTAAATTTACATCAATATAGTGATAAAAAAGTACCAACTTACTTTTTGTAATGTTGCCATGTGTGAGTTTCGACTTATGGTGAATTTCACAACCCTTTTGTATTGAATGGACAACATTTTTTCATTCATTAAAGTACATAATGATTCAAAATATGTAATGGCTAAAGAAATACTTACAATCGATTGCTGGAATTCACACTTGAGAAAATAACTTTCAAGATTAATGGCTTACTATTTGATTACCAGCAATCGATTGCTGCCAAGTTCACCATTACGTACACTCTTTGCATTCTGGACGGCTTGATGCCTGCTTTATTTTTTACCTTTGGTGATATTGCAATCTATTAAATTAATACATAACAAAATTTAACATTACAACACAGGTAAAGTCAATCGAACCGATTACAGGTATTGTAATGTAGGAAAAAACAGTTTGTCTAATTTATTTTCAATATACGAAGGAGCCTTTAAATACTTTTTGCTGTCAATATCTTGCAAGTACATGCTCAGTGGTATTCATTTTAAATCATTTTAGTATATAACTGTCTCTGTATCCATTTTTCTCAAAGGCATTGTACTAGCCTTGATTCTCACCACATGTTTGCTTAATTTCGTTAATTGTAATCCAACAAGAAATGCTCTTTAATACCTGTACTGAATTTAATCGATCTGTTACCCGCAATTTTACACTGCATGTATTCCGATTTTTACTATTCTTTTTAATTTATGTTTGGTTCTTTGACCAAGGTTTATCGAGAAAGTTTTATAGAATTATTTAGACAGGTTTCATTTCTTTATTCACTTTTGTGATTACAACAATTCTGGTTCTACTTACTTTCTGTTAACGTAAAGGTGGCCAGATGCTCGCAGGTTATGACTTCATTGACCTCCCGTATGATTTGCTATCATTGTCATCATCATCACCACCACCATCATCATCATCATCACCACCATCATCATCATCATCACCACCACCACCACCACCATCATCATCACCATTATCACCGTCATCATACTGTTACGGCACAGAAAATTTACGTACAAACCAGTTATCATATCTTCGATCTTAAAATCTTGGTAATATCATTTTTTCTTCACGAGTAATGACATAGACATGTTTTCTATTTTCAATACAAACAATGCATCATGTAATAAATATTACTCAACTGAAGATTTTACTTCTAAATTTAGAGACACAGAACACAAATTCAGTTTGCTTCACGTTAATGCCCGAAGTTTGAACAAAAACTTTGAATCATTGGAATCATTACTCTTTACTCTAAATAATTTCAAATTCTCCATTATTGGTGTCACGGAAACATGGCTTCATAATAATTCACCTAACATATTCAACTTGCAAAACTATAATCTTATTAGGCGAGATCGCGAAGATCAAAGAGGAGGTGGTGTAGCATTTTACATCAATGAACATTTGCAGTTTAAAATAAGAAAAGAAATATCATTAAAACAAAGTGAAACTTTATTCTTAGAAATCATGAAGCCGAAAGGCAAAAATATAATTATTGGGTTAGTTTACAGACCCCCTCATGGCAATGCAAATTTATTTTGCGAAGAGCTTGAAACATGCCTTCATACCATAACAAAAGAAGATAAACAAATATATTTAATGGGTGATTTTAACATTGACCTGTTATCCCAAAATAATGAAAACGATTTATTCCTACACACTATGCATTCATTTGGTTATTATCCCCACATAGATCAACCGACCAGAATTGATAGCCATTCATCAACACTTATCGACAACATATTTTCAAACATACTAAACAGAGATACTTCCAGCGGATTAATAATATCTGATATAGCTGATCATTTACCGGTTTTTTTATTATGTGATAATGATATTTCAAAAGAAAATTCACCTAAATCTACAATGTATAGGAAAGAAACACCAATCAATATTGAATCGTTTAAAAGTGATCTTGCGATTGAGGAATGGTTAGATGTATTTAATGAGTCAAATTCAGATATTGCTTACACAAATTTTAACCAAAAATTGCAGAAATATTACGATAAAAATTTTCCTCTATCACCTATCAAAAAAAGAAAAGCAAAAATGCCATGGATCACTCAAGCTATTCTACGATCCATACACACCCGAAATAAACTATACAAGACATTTTTAAAGAACCCTTCTATTCAAAACAAAAATAAATATAAAACTTATAGAAATAGACTAACCAATATAATTCGGGCTTCTCGCAAATTGTTTTATTCCCAGAAACTTAACAAAGTTAAATCAAACATGAAAGCCACATGGGAGATAATCAATGATTTGATTGGCAAGAAACCCAAAGTATTACCTAAAGACAATTTCACAGTTCATGCTGCTGCAATAAATTCAGATGATGTAGCTGATACCTTTAATTCCTTTTTCGTTAACATAGGACCCTCTTTGGCTAACAACCTTGCCAGACCAAACCAAAGTTTTGCAAAATTTCTTCCCACACCCATCAATTCTTCCCTATTCTTTAACCCCACAAATGTTCAGGAAATAATTGAAATAACAAAAAATCTCAAATCCAGCAAATCACAGGGATATGATAGAATTAGTACTTTCCTTCTTAAGCAGATCATACATTATATTGTCTCTCCATTGTGTCATATTTTTAATCTGTCGATCAGCACCGGTAAATGTCCAGATTCCCTAAAAATTGCAAAGGTAAATCCTGTTTTAAAAAAAGACAATCCACACGAAATAACAAATTATAGGCCTATTTCTATTCTCCCCAGCATATCCAAAATACTAGAGAAGATTATTTACAAAAGACTTTATAAGTTCCTAGATACTTTTCAGTTTCTAAATCCAAACCAATATGGATTCAGGAAAGGGCATTCAACTGATCAGGCTTTAATACAATATACGATAAAATTACAAATGCAATGACAAATAAAGAACACATAATAGGAGTATTCATGGACCTAAGCAAAGCATTCGACACTCTTGACCACCAGATTTTACTTAAAAAACTTGAAAATTATGGAATTCGGGGAATCGCACTATCATGGTTTGAGAGTTATTTGTCTGAAAGAAAACAATATGTCACTCACAACAATATTTCTTCTAACTTTCAGTCAATAAAATGCGGAGTTCCACAAGGATCGATCCTTGGCCCCTTACTTTTCCTTATATATATTAATGATTTGACTACTGTAACGCCTTTATTATCATTTGTATTATTTGCCGATGACACAAACATTTTTTGTTCAAACACTAGCTTAGAAACTTTAGTAGATACATTTAATCGTGAATTACCTAAACTATCTTTATGGTTTAAATGTAATAGGCTCTCACTTAATATAGACAAAACAAACTTTATGTATTTTACGCATACAAGTTCACATATTACTGAGTTTCCATACGACATAAGCATAGATAATATTCCACTCAAAAGGAAAAAAGAAACAAAGTTTTTAGGTGTCACAATAGATGAACATTTAAATTGGAATGAACATATACGTTGTATAACTACTAACATCTCCAGAAACGTAGGTGTACTTTACAAAATGAAAAACATAATTCCTCATACTACACTCGTTCTACTATACAATTCATTAATATTGCCGTATATATCGTACTGCAATATAGTTTGGGCAACGTGTGCAAAAACTAAAATTAATATAATATACTTATTACAGAAAAAAGCAATTCGAATTTGTACTAATTCGCAATATTTATCACACACAAATCCATTATTCCATAAACTAAAGACTCTAACTATTTTTGACACAAACTCATTTCAAAGCTTACTGCTTATGTTCAAATACGTAAATAACATGCTCCCACCTTCATTTCACAATTTTTATACTATGAACACATCTATCCATTCATACCCTACGCGGAACTCTTCTAATTTCCATTTAATCAACCCCAAATTGCTTATTGCGCAGAGATCCATAAGACACCATGGTCCTGATTTGTGGAACTCTCTACCTGAATCTATAAAAAGATCCACGTCTCTTTACTCATTTAAGGCAAACGTTAAATCTATGTTGATATCAGAATATTTGAAGTAAAATTTCTGTGTCGATGTGTCATCATTAAAGCATCATCACCATCATCCTCTCCATCGCCTTCATCTTCACCATTTCACCATCATCTTCATCCTTATCATCTCCATCTTCATTGCTCAAATTACATTACTGCTGTTTTTCATGAAATGTACTGTTTATCGATTCTGCTGTATTAATGTATTATATTAATCAATGAGTTCTAACCTGGGGTTGTCATTTTTTCAAGCAATCTGCTTATGATGACAATCCTTCTCCTGCAAATTGTAAATGTTAACTAATTTGGTATGAGATCAGTTTTGTTTGTAATGATAATTTTAGTACATTTAGTTATGATTCATGCCAAAAAAAAAAAAAGTTCTCAATATACTATGTTTGTTATGTTATGGAAAATGTATTACATACGAATGATGTAATTGCAGAAGTAAACAATAAAATCAAATCAAATCAAAGATCAAATATATAAGCAAGACACTGCATACTGTGCAAAAGTATACACATACAGCTTAATCACATCAGACAAGGAAAATGATGAGACACTCATGGCTTCTTTTTTTTCATGCTCTTATTTAATATATTTTCTAGAAAAATAAAACATGCTTTATTTCAATATCTTGTAGAACACAAATGTAATTTCTTTATTTTTTTTTCTTAAACTATACGTTTAGTCTCAAACATCAAATTATGATAATTGCATGGTAATATTATCATACAGCTTTAAAAGCATAAATATAATTAAACTTGGGTGAGGGTGTGGATGGGGATGGAAGAATTTCCCATCTCCACAATTTCAGAAATGAATTGTCAAAACCAGTGCAATGAAAAACCTTTGGCAAAAATCTGTGAAAATGCAAAATACATCCCCATGACACTAGGAAACAGATTCCATACTGGTTCCAGGAGGGTGGAACGGGGGCACGCACCCCTTCTTATTTTCTAATAGTGCCCGAGGTGCCACTGGTTGCTTTATTAAAATCGGTGCAATCCAGGGTAAAAAATACCTGGGGGCAATGGGCGATTTTGGCAGAGCTTAAATAGCCCCCTAATTTTAATAAAACTCAATTCTTTGGGGTAACCATTTTCTTGAGAGTCACCCTCGCCTCAACTCCAAAAATAAGCAATAAATTCATGAATCATGAGCTCGGAGCAGCAGCAGAATTAACATATAGGAGAAAACTGGGATATCAGCAATGCAACACAGCTTGAGCCTAGAAATGGCTCCTTTAAAGTTGTCTATGGTAGCTATTTTTTTCAGAGAATAGCTCTTGCAGCAAAAAAAAGTATTTTTATCCTGATGCAATCTCAAGTACATGTAAAACTGCAATGGTGGTGGCATCACAACCTGCAAACATGGCAGACCATTGGAGGACACCGGCTATATACGTAGTTTGCAAGCAAAAGCCCTGGTCAGTCAAAGCAGGTTATAGAGGTCTGAGCAGGAGACTACAAGAGCTCAATGGGGATCGTGTACTCTAGCTGCTCCTGACCATACTGACACAGGCCAGTAGGTTTTTTTGGCTAGGCTTCTCTCAAGACGCAGTGCATTTATAAAAACTGTCAATTAGGGTCTGTGCCTGCACTCCAGGCTATATGTGAGCCAAGTCATCCCTACCTTGTCATCATCTCAACCAAATGCTCATCCTCTTCAAATTGTTTAAATGTTACAAATGTTTATCATGTAAATGCCCTTGCATGTCTTTTCATTGCAAGAATCTCTCGTTTGAAATATACCCCCTCTATAACACAGGAACCTAATGTATTTCAGGTGGGGTATACTGACCCCAATTTCGTTTTCCTTGTAGTCTTATCAGTACCTTGTATCTTCGCACGAGAGGTGGTGGTTTGGATTACACCTGCACTCCTCATCATCTTACATAATAGTGTTAACTAACTCTTACCACGGCACTGCCTGAAAGGAAATGAGAAGTAGGAAATACATATTTCACTTGTTTTAAGATATTGCCATGTCCAAAAGTCACTCATAATTTAGATGAAAACCAAAATTAAACTTCGAACGAACAAAATGACCCAGAATTGGCGATTATAGCAACATTTTTAAATCCATAAGCTAGCCCGTCACGCCATGATATCGTAGCACTGGGCACCATAAAAAGTAAGTAGTTCTGTAGCCCCTACATGTTTCTCTTTCTCCCTTCCTCTCTCTCTCTCTCTCTCTATCACCCTGTTAAGGTCGCTTCTCCGGCAGGGGGATTATGCTGCTCAGCGCTTTTGTTTATTTAAGCTTACTGCAATCTCAGGTGTCTAGAAGTTGCGAAAGTCAAATCGGGGTTTCAGTCACTGGCGTAAATCCCGGGGGGTATGGGGGGGATATATCCCCCCCACTTTTTGGAGAGGGGGGGATGGCGTGTACAAATATCCCCCCCACTTTTTAAGAAAGAAAATATATTTTAATTAATCCGTTAGTAAAATCTTTGAATATCTGTCATAAACAACCATCATATTTTAGAATTTCTGTTTGAAAATGCGATTGAAAACCAAAAAAGTGGTTATTTTTGGCTCGCTCGCTTCGCTCGCTCGCAAAATAAATATTAAAATGTGTGTAGGGGGGTCTGTGGGGGTTAGTGAGGGTGTGTGCTTATACTTAAGTGTGAGATCGACAGAAAAAAAAATCGTCAAAAAAGTCAATCATCCCCCCCACTCCTCAGAGTGGATTTACGCGGGTGGTTTCAGTTTTAAACGACAGGCTTTCGTCATGTGTGACCTTTTTTCCTTTATCAGAATTGAAAATAAATGGAATTGAATTCTTATATCAGTAGATCTATATTTACCTTACAGTCAACTTGCTATGAAAAGTAAAATACTTAGAAGTGATTTGAATACCAGTTAAGGAAATAACAGTCAAGTACATGTACATGCAAAATACTAAGTTATTTATAATAATAATAATAATAATATACAGTTCTTGTATAGCGCATATCACATTATGATATAACGTCTCTATGCGCTTCCAAAGGACTTGGATATTATTACCCCAGCTTTAGCCCGGCAGCCTTTTACAGCACGCAAGCATTTCAAGGAATGAATTCCTGCCAGGTACCCATTCACCTCACCTGGGTTGAGTGCAGCACGATGTGGATGAATTTCTTGCTGAAGGAAATTAACGCCATGGCTGGGATTCGAACCCACGACCCTCTGATTGTATCAAACTGAATACCAGCCCTGGGGGGTGTAACATAAAGAGATACAATCGATCTTACGATCAATTGTAACTCTTAAGTACATGGTTTGCCATAGACTTACGATTGATATCAATCGTAAGATTGATTGTATTTTTTATGTTACACCCCCCTGCTGTTAGCACTGTTTGCATGCATGTACACTACCCAGCTTTGCATCTCCACATTTAGTCAGTATGTTTCTGTCATGGAAAAGTAGGCTACATAATGTAATTTTCTCTTAGTTTCAAAGGTCTTACTACAGAATTCAAATATATTGCACACACACTAAACCAGTAGAGCACAATTTGCTTTCAGTATATTTTTCATAGACCCTAGCCCGAACTATTTTGGGCTTAGGATTGAAGGGGTTAATGAAAGTTCTTGCTCTCTTCTCTTTATTCTTGATGTCCCTGCTAAAGCTTACTTCCATCTCCCTAGAAGAGAATGCAGCAGAATACCTGTAGTGAAAGAAAGAGAGCGAGAGTGAGAGGAGAGGAAGTAGAGACGAAGATGAAGGAAAGGGGTGAGCAAGAGAGAGTGA
>CM057154.1:3804597-3864539 GCA_029962745.1 Echinometra lucunter
GGGTGAGCAAGAGAGAGTGACAGTAAGAGTGAGAAGAGATGAGGGGTAGAGATGAGGATGAAAGAAAGGGGTGAGCAAGAGAGAAAGAGAGTGAGAGTGAGAGTGAGAGGAGAAGAAGTAGAGATGAGGATGAAAGAAAGAGAGCAAGAGAGAGTGAGAGGAGAGGAGGGGGTAGGGACGAGGATGAAAGGAAGAAAGTGGTGTGCAAGAGAGGGAGACAGGATGACAAAAAAAAAACAACAGAACAATCACTGGTGAGATGAGGCAGGAAATACATGTAGCACCTTTCCTAATTTCCCATTCAAAAGAACCAGTATAAGCGTAATGTACATTTCAAGAAAGATCACGTGTGCATTCATTATTCATCTAATTTTCCAGATACATGCTTGACTACAAACCCCATATTTACCATAATTTGAACAAAATGCTGTACTTACTACAGCAAATAAATCATAATGATGACCATCAAGGAAGAGAGTATTACACTATGAACATGACGGACAAAGAAAGCGGACAAAATAAACAACCCCTCATTCTACCCTTCACAATGGTTCTGGTAGTCAAAAGAACATCCCTTCACTGCTATTGTCTAAAATATGTAGAACAGGGTGTAACATGCATATTCACCTGGAACTACATGATTAAACATAATAGCTGTGAAGGGATGTTCTTTTGACTACCAGAAACATTGTGAAGGGTAGAATGAGAGGTTGTTTATTTTGTCCGCTTTCTTTGTCGGCCATGTTCATAGCGTTAATTACACTTTCATGAATAGTTCTTACACAGCAGTTATTCATTAGCCCTCTTTTTCTTTCAAAGTCAAAGCAAAATTCTGATATACTGGTTGAAAGGTTTTATCTTACAGAATAATACATTTACTGTAAACTTCATATCTTTTCTATTCAAATATTAAATGTTTGAAACAACTTTAACATCTAATGTGGAGGAATGGAAACTGAACAAAATCAAACTAATTACCTGTTGCTACAGACACATTAAGGGAATCAATCCCAGAATGCAATTGTCTTCCTGCTGGTATAGAGATGAAGTTTGAGCACTGTTCAATGATTTCACTTCTCAGACCAAACCCTTCGTTACCTAGAAAGAAAGAATTATGAAATAGAGCAAGGGACTGCATGAAGAAAAACCTTTGATGAATGTATTGTCTGGAGGTAGACGTGTGTGCTTACTACTTGTTTAATTAGAAAATAGCATTGGTACAGTCTTGGAAAAAATACATACATTCTAGAGCAAGACGACTATGACAAAATGCACTTAGGAATTTATGATATAATGTAAAAATTGCATCTTTGTTTACTGATATTTTCAGCTTTAAAAAGACAAAAA
Organism: Echinometra lucunter; assembly: GCA_029962745.1. Taxonomy (NCBI): domain Eukaryota; kingdom Metazoa; phylum Echinodermata; class Echinoidea; order Camarodonta; family Echinometridae; genus Echinometra; species Echinometra lucunter. The sequence continues at coordinate 3,805,945 of CM057154.1, forward strand.
AGAGGATTGTCCTAGTTAACTATAAATTCTTTTTTTTTCTTTTTTTTTCCAAGAGGTTAGTGTTTTTCCCCCAGCAATTTGAATTGAAATTACACCATCTTTGGTTCAAAACCCATGATATAATGTAAAAATTGCATCTTTTTTTAACTGATATTTTCAGCTTTAAAAAGACAAAAAAAGAGGATTGTTCTAGTTAGCTATAAATTCTTTTTTTCTTTTCTTTTTTTTTGTTCTCAGAGGTTGTTCCCTTAGTGTTTTTCCCCCAGAAATTTGAATTGAAATTACACCATCTTCGGTTCAAAACCCATGACAAAACCATGATACCATGGCAAATTCCAGATACTGGAAAATAGTTACATGATGATAAATAGTTCATTTGTACATAGGATAACTTTTTTCTTACCAACTACCAGATGAATGGGGCCTGTGTGATTGAATTGGTGACAGGGGATGACATCTCTTGACAGGTTAGAGCTGCCAACAGAAGCACCAACTACACTCCATCCTTTCCTCTTCTCATTCTGAGAAAAAAATGAAACAGAACCAAGGACAAATTGATTTCATTAATTGTACAACAGCTAAATACATGCATAAACTTCAGTTAAAATGCCTAAAAAAGAGTGAGAGAGAGAGAGAGAGAGAGAGATGGGGGGGGGAACACAATTCTCAAATTAATGCGCTCTATGAAGAGTCTATCAAAACTTACTACGCATTATTTCCTTCTGATGCCATTTCTTTACTTAATAAATAAATCATTAAAAAAAAAAACCCATAATCATGTAACGCTTTACTCTAGTTTCTTAATAAGAATACATGCCATACTTCTGTTGGAAAAAATGTATTTTCTTCCATTAATCTCTTTACCAGACGGCAGATGCACAAGGTTGTTGGTGAGTCAGACAATCCAGTAGAATTCAAAATTCAAGGTTACAAAATTTTTTTTTAAAAGCATGCAATACATTTACAGATAACTAAAATATTGTATCTATGTTTGCGATGTTCAGTGTTTTTTGATTTATAAATGCTCAATTGTTAAACTTGTATTCATGATTTTTACCTCAAGATACGAAGGGATGTGGGCTGTTGCATAAACTGGCATTACCTCCATCACACCACTGCTGGCCTTGCTGACTACAGGCGTCAGAGTACAGCTGATGAAGAAAGAGAGAATGAATCATCAGATTACAAGAATGGAAATTCCACCTGTGTGAACAGGGCCGTTTTACACCCTACAACCTGACTGCAACTGGATTTTGAAAGATTACAAGAATGGAAATTCCACCTGTGTGAATAGAGCCATTGTATATCTTACAACCTAACTGCAACTGCATTTTGAAAGAAAGTTAAAAATTTTATGAGATATGACATTTCAAGTAAGAAAATCTTGCTGATTGAGATCCTAATTTTTAAATGATTAATGATATTGAAATTTCAGGATGTTGAAAGTGATTCAATTGGAGAAAAGTCCTTGTTAGTTTCAACAGACATGTTCCCAAATGTATTTCAATTCATGCAAGTTTCTCTCCAGTACCACTGCCAAATATTCAGTTCTCCATTCCCCTGTAGTTATGCTTAACCCATTCGTGACAGGAATTATTTAAAGCCTAATTTGATCAGCTTTTATCCTTCAAATTGGCAACTCCAACATTTTTCTTTTATTGCTACATTTTTCTTATAAAACGTCATGTATCTGAAATGAATATAAATTGACAGAAATTATGATGAGAAGTCAAAAAGTTGCCAATTTGCAGGGGAAAATGGTGATTTTAAACCTTCTATCACATTGCCAATTTAAGGATTTTAATGCTTATTTTCCTTTAAAAAATTTTCAGCATCAAACAACGAATATTGACGCAACCAAAATGGGCACAGTTTGTGTAGAATTTTTTGCTCTTTCTGCTCATGTATTTGGTATGATTTTTAGGGCTCTGCATCAAAAGATATTAGGCCAAACCACAAAACATGGACCTCTGTCACGAATGGGTTAATGGCATGTGAATAGATGAAATATAGCTTGCATATATTACTTAGCCATGTCAGACAAGTCTCTAACAAGCTTCACAGTTTTCAAGAGAAACTATCTTGTTCAGCAAATATGCAGAAAATAAATGAATGGGTCTATTCTACTGACATGCACAACCAAAACTTTACGAACTGGCCGCCTACATCTTAAACTTTCCTCAAACTTAACCGAGAGGCACCAATTCACATTCTAACAGAATACTTACCAGTTCTTCGTGCTGACTATGACTTTATCAACACCCAGAAAATATGCTGATCGTAACAAGGCTCCTAGATTCATTGGATCCTACAGATGGAGAAATATATTTGATGACTTTGTCAATTTAGGATCAATCCTATCTTAACAAGAGCAATAGATGGGATATTAAAGTCGCTCACTCGTGGGCTTTCATGGGGAATTTGACACCATGGGTGCTTACCCAGTAACAGGTGTTGTCCATCACTATGAGTTCTATGACCAACAGACCTTATGCAATGCTCTGTATATTCCACCCTTTGCCCCATAAAGCAAAGTCATTATCTCACTTTCCCTGGCCCGAGAATTCCCGAAGCAGGCTGAGGAATGTTTATGGTGGGACAGCTTGTTTTGCTGTGCTCCAGAAATGTTGCTCTATTACAGGTATTTCCAGTGCTTTTCATGAAGTCTAGTGTCAGCAAATTATGATCCATTCCCCAGGAAAGTCTTTAAGACCTGCCAACCCTGCAAGTCATAGGGACAAATGATTAACTGTCAAAAATATGGACATTCCTGAATTTCCTATACATTACAATAGACAGATTTTTCATAAATAGGGACACAGCTGAGGGTCATCAAGGGTGAAATTGCTCTTTCCTGATCCCCAAAATAGGGACAGTTGGCAGGTATGCTGCCCTACTTTGACAAAAGGAAGCAAATGACATATCAACCAAATTTGAGTTTTTTATATTTTCATATTCTACGTAGTGTGCTCTTCCTCTGGGCCAAATTTTATGCATGAACACTCCTCCTGCTAAGAGATATGTTAGAAAAGACATCACAGTCTTCCATTGACATCAGTGTAAATGGAAGATACATTTTGCTCTTTTACAGGAAATGTCACTTTTGTCACTTGCTTCCTTTTTGTCAAAGTAGGGCAGTATGGATATCTTTATTGGCTAAATCTACTTCCTCTTGATCATGAACATTATTTTAAAAGATGCATTGCATTTTATTTGCTGTGATGTCAGGCTGGATGCTCTATAAAGCTCCGAGGAGAAAAGTTGTCCCCCATGTATGAACTGCTGATCTATTTATTATCTCTTCAATATGGACAACTGTCAGACATAGAACATGTGATATCTGAAAATGTGAAAGCTTCTCACCCTAATTCGGTCTAGGACCAGTCTAACCGAAGATGCAGGAACATCATCTTCATCTTCCTCTTCAGGAGCAGGACTAAAGTAGAGATGGTTGGTCTCCATGCACACACCCTAATAGAATGATCAAAATATACTGCATTATTACTGATATAGGCTGTATCTCATGTCAAGCAAGTCAGGGGCAATGTTACATGGGGTAGGGTAAAAAAGTTTCCCAGGGAATAATTTTACTTCTCGAATTTAATAAGCAATTTTGGTCGATGGGAAAATACTATTAACAAAGTTCTGTACAGTCCCGTGTAAAAAACCTGCTACAAAAAAAAGAAATTTTGTGTAGCAGTCATATACAAAATGCACAAAATTGCGATGCAGTACCAGGAAAATTATTCTGTGTCCCCCTTCATGATCTGCCAAACATGCCCTTCCTGCCCCCCCACCCCCCTCCCCCCCAAAAAAATAATTTGGTTCACATGCTTACCTGATGAGGCCTATGCTGTGAAAACTTATCCAGGACTCGTCGGTTTGTGGTCCAAACGCTCAGTCCCCTCTCCTCCGCTAAGGCAAGAATTTCTCTAGCCTCTGACCTCTGTGAGTTCTGGAAGGCAGATGTCACATAGAGCTGGTGCACCTCTCTCCTTGCATGCTGTAGGGCCAGGAGACATGGGGAGATCCCAAACAGTAGATCATGTCCACGGGGAATCATTAAGTGGTCTTTGGCTTTCTTGTGAAAGTGAGAGCTGGATAGAAGGTGAACGAAAAAAAAAAACAAACCCAAAACAAACAAAAAGCAAACTTTTTGAATGAAAAGTTTTCCTTGCACATAGACTACATTTAGTTTTAAGTATAACCAATATACAAATACATAGTGCAATCTAGAAGTCTTTAAATGAAATCACTGGTAGTCACGTTTCAGTCAAATATTGTTTGGGAGTTGACTGGGTGGCTAATCAGAAATTCTTGTAGAATGTCCACTTGAAAGTTTATGCATTCATACATTTGTATAATTTTCTCACTATTTACTGAGTTTTATAATACCTTTCCTACTGTTTAGTTTTCTTTGACTTTCTTCTGCTTTCACAGAAAAAATTATTACGTAAATCAAATTTTGGGATATTTTGTTATTAACAGGCTAATTTCCCTCAGTTATATATAGTTTGTCAGTCACTTTCCATCCCAACATATGTACATGTAAGTACATGTAGATCATGCTCATTCCTGGACTCCATGCTGGCTTTTTTTTTTTAGGGTTCCAGATTAAACTTTTAAGGTCTGTTCACAATGAGGCCTGTGTAATTTTTTTTAGATTCGAGAGTCCTAACCAAGATTTTGGAGGCCCAAGTGTTCAGGGCCCCTGTTAGTGCAAACCCTGCTCTTGGAAACTTCATGAACATTTAGCTTTCCTTCTATCAGGGAACATTACCATGATAATGCCTTGATTAAACCAAGTCTTATTACCTTTTCCCAGTCTCCTGATAGGAATGTTTCCTCCAAATGTCCGCATTTGACTTCCTACGCATACCGTAGTGTTTCCTGGAGTCCATTTCTAGTAGATCTGCACTAACAGTTTCTTGTTCTGTGGAATTGATATCATCTCTGTGAGACCTTACAGAGGCCATCTCTTCATTCCGCTGTATCCAAGAACGATTACCGACTCTTGATTTGTGAACATGTGCATCTTTATTCTTCACTTGCATCATGCCCTGAAATCGAACGTTGCTTCTCTTTGAAAACACTCTATCTTGTGCTGCTGGCCTCTGATCAATGATTGGGTAACTTCTTTGAAGTGGTGTATTTGTATTCACCTGATGCTGAGGTGTTGATAGAGCAGTCCTTTGATCGACTGACTTTCTTTGGCTATGACTGCTACCAATGACAAATGTACCTTCAAACCCTTGATCACTTACTACTTCATTCAATTGTTCTTCATTGCTACGTTCCCTGCTCTTGTGCAATGATAAGAATTCTCCAAGTCCCTCAGCACATAAAACACTCTCCTCTCCTGCTGAGGCTTTCTTGCTAACCCTTCTGAAGTGTCTTGGGAGCTTCTTCATGAAGCGTGATAATAGACAACAACTTGTTGAGACTGTTCTAGCCAGCTGTGTGTGACTACCACTGAGTCTCCACTCAACAGAAGGACTAAGATTTGCTGACTGGAACAATCCAGAACTACCAGGTTGAGATTGGACAATGTTTTTACCCCATACAGAACTTAAATGATGAGGCATCTGATTAACTTCTGGCTTCCCCCTTGACCTTTGTCCATACATCTGCAGGATAGAGCCGATAGATGAAGAGAGAATGGGGTGACTTCTAGATGCAGCTAGTGCCATCCTTCTGCTCTGGTGATGCAACATGTTGGGTTGTCCTGAACTTTTAAACAAATATCAATATCCATATGATTCAGACATTCAAAAAGTGATTGTCAATTTCAAAAATTACATTAAATTAGATCAATACAAACTGAAATTATGTTCATATTTATTAAACTATCAGTAATATAATTACTGTCTACAATATGCTCATTAAAGATTATCTTGATGTTGATTAATTGCTATTTCAGTTTAAAACAGAAAGAGTCCAGGGGCCTGTTTCACGAAACCGTCATAAGTCAACTTCTCAGCTAAGATAGCCGCTAGTTGGCTAGTTGTCTGCTACGCATTTCACGAAGCCGTGTTAGCCAAGATCAACGCCAACATCCCGACTAAGAACTTATGACGCCTCTGACCCTGTCATATCTTTTTTCGTTGATATGCAGCGCCATCACATGCCACTAATTTGGTAGGTTATGGCTGGCCAAAATGGAAGCTACATAGATGTTAAAAAAATAATTCAAATCTATCTTTTCTAAGGGTTCCTGCAATCATTAATTCATCCTTGCTCATGTATAAATATTATATTTCATGTTTCATATGAAATGATCTGCAAAAAAGGTTTCCTAGGGGGGTTTCTCCCGTGATTGTAACATCTCTCAAAAGAACGTAATTCTGCCACGTCAGGCAAGGCATAGTCAAAGGGATAGTCTGTAGATTTCAGACCCATATTTATTCAAAGATAATTTATATCGTAAATTTTTAAACAAAATACTTTTTAAGACACATATTTTAGCTTGTAATTTGCCAAAATTATGCATATCAACGTTTTGGTCAAGACGTGACGCTGTATAAATATTTAATTTGCCTCCTTTTTCCGATCATGAACGTAAGGGTTTATTTTGCAAATCTAGTGTCCCGGGGGTACCCATCTTACGTTCAAAAAGACAATGAACTTAATTACTAAAAACAGAATCTTATAAGTTTTTCTTTGGTGTAATCTGCCTTCTTTGAAAATATCTTGTATCTATAACCCCCTGCTACTATTTCTAAGCTTTGCCCTCACCAGATCACTCAAATAATTGCAGTTCTGATAATTTCTTGTTTACAAAATATATGTGTGATTGTGATCAAGGCTATGTGTTGTCACATTTCCTCATCGATTCACGAGATATTTAGCTAGCACGCTCTTCGTGAAACGGTTTAGCAAGATTAGAGTCATCTCCGTAGTTGGCGGACAAAGATATGACTAACTTGGCGTTGATTTCCAGAAACAGGCCCCTGATTCAGTTTTCAAGAATCTTATCAAACTTTGAGTTTGACTTTGTCCCCCCCCCCCCCCCCCCCCCCCCCCGCAATGCATACACACAAATAGTTACAACTTTAAACAGTTACAATGTAGAAAACTTTCTAGAATACAAATTAATTCAAAACCCAATTCAAATGCAAGCCATGTGAGACAGCTCGACAGGATGCATATCGAACAAATCTAAGCTGGTAAACTAATGGTAAGTCGACTCTTACTAGTCGAGCAGCTCAGCAGCCCCATTCAAGCGGCCAGCGAACCTACGTTTTGCCCGGCTCCGCCCCGCTACACTACCGATGAGCTCTGGCGAAGAACAGATCCAATTGTGCAGGCAACCGACAGCGAAAACATTCAGACAGAAGTCGTCCCATACCAAGAATACGATTACAATCAATGGTTTATACAAGGTCTGAAATGAAAATGCTATATCTGATCAAAAGATCGCCGTGACCTAAATATCTGATATAGCTGAGAAAATACAAGGAAAAAAGCTCACCTCACCTCTCGTTTCGCACGTGTGACGTGTTGACAGTATTGTCTTGCTTTCAGGCAAAAATAATTAATTTTTCGTTTCATATTATGCAGACTGTACTTGAGTCCTGTCGGAGTCCTGTTAAAGAGACTCCAACGCAGACCTTACTGCAACGGCAGCTGTGGGCGGATATCCATCTTGAAACGTGAGGAGACATAATCTGAAAATTTCTACTAAGCAATAAACAAGACAAGACTTTAAAAGAAAACCCGAGAACCCCCCCCCCCAAAAAAAAAACCCCAACAAAACAACAACAACAACAACAACAAAACACACGTCCTTATAGCCTCTTCGGGCACCTATTTACTGTTGTTTTCCTAACAAATATTTTTCTTTATTTTGTTTTCTTTTCTCCCCTTCCCCCATTTTTATTTTCTTTACAAAGGTTACAAAATTGATGGGGGGGGGGGGGGGGGACGTGTTCCTCAGGATTTGCACCAATGGCCGGCTGCAGGTCTAAACTTCGTTTCCATATTTGTATTAATTTGGTATGCACTATTTATGTAGATCAATAACCGAACTTGCGAACCCCCGGATCAGTGAAATGTCTATTCGGATTGTATAGCCAGCCCCCCCCCCCCCCCGCCCCCTCCATCTCCCTCCCTCACAGCTAAAGGCTGCGGAAGGATTTTTGGAGTTGGAGGGGAGCCATGAGTGGAGCTGACACCTAAACAAGTGGGGTCAAGGGGGCGAAGCCCTCTGAAGCCCATGGTTTGTTTTATGGATTTGCGAGCATGCGCGGTTCACCTCGAGCAAAAACTTGGGGGGGGGGGGGGGCTATTGGTGGCTTGGAGGATGGTAATGTATATTAGAATGTATATGAAATTAAAAATGCACCTATATCGTCCTTTGGGGGGGGGGCGGGTGAGCAATTTTAGGGGGTTGGGCTTGAACCCCCAAAGCTCCCCCGTAGAACCGCGCCTGTTTGCGAGCCTTTGAGCAGTTCCTAGTTTTTTTATTATCATTTATCATTGTTTTTTATCTTAATTAGCCGAAATGGGGGGAGGGGGTGGGGCGCAGCCTCCCACAACCCCAGCCCCCCGGCTGCTGCCCCCCCCCCCCGGCCACCCTCTCTCTCTCTCTCTCTCGCTTTGTTTGTTAAGCCCATTTCTTTTCTACTTTTTTTTTTTTTTTGCTGCTTTTCTCGATTTTTCTCACAGTATGTTTTTCTCTTTCTCTTTCTCCTTTCCCTCGCTGTCCTCTGAGGATCGGACAAGCCACGAGGACCCCCCCCCCCCCCCGACGAGCCACTCGATATTTAAATTTTGTTTTAAATTAAGGCCACTTTATAAGTCCAGGGCCCACCACATCAAAATTCCCATATCAAATTTTAGTAAAAGTCCTCCCCTGACCAAGCCCGTCGCACACTATACATCCGCCTGCGATCCGATTTTAGAAAAATATGTTATAGCATTTGATATGAACATTGAAACATGTGAAATCTTACTGATCAAAGACTCGAATAGTCGTATGAATACAAATCGAAATTTCGGGCTATTGCTAGCCTCTATGTGGGAATGATGCAAGCGAAATCAATTCCGAATCGTGACGTCATAGCAATCTTGCGATCGGCTACGATTTGAAGCCGATTTGGCCTTTACTCCGACAACAAGGCTTGCAGTTAACCACCGGCGTAAATCCACTTTGAGGAGTGGGCGGGGGATGATCGACTTTTTTGCCGATTTTTTTTCTGTCGAACTCACACTTAAGTATAAACGCACGCCCTCACCACTCTGCACAGACCCCCCCTTACACACGTTTTAATCTTTATCTTGCGAGCGAGTCAAAAATTACCACTTTTCTAGTTCTCAATCGCATTTTCAAATAGATATTCTAAAATATGATGAGCGAGTGAAGCGAGTGAGCCAAAAATAACCACTTTTCTGGTTTTCAATCGCATTTTCAAATGAAAATATGAACATATGACGAGGCAGCGAAGCGAGCGAGCCAAAAATAACTGCTTTGCTGGTTTTCAATCGCATTTTCAAATAGAAATTCTAAAATGTAATTGTTGTTTACGACAGATTATTAAAAATTATATTTAAAGATTAATTCAAATATCATTTCTTCCTTAAAAAGTGGGGGGGGGGGGGATATTTGTACACGCCATCCCCCCCTCTCAAAAAAGTGGGGGGGGGGGAGGGGATGGATATATCCCCCATCCCCCCGGGATTTACGCCAATGCAGTTATACAAAATTTCGATTTTTATATTCTTATCATTATTCCGAACTTCAAATAAGATAATTTTACTTGTTTAAACTTATTTCGATGTTGAATGCCATTTAAAAAAAAAAAAAATCGGGTAGCAGTCGGATCGTAGTGTGCGGCGGGCTTAAGCCACATTGCCATTTTACCCATCTTTAGACTGTTCTTATTTATTCATAAGGGAATCTACAAGTTAAAAGTCTACAAGATTCTCTCATTTCACCAATATACTTGTCTGATTTCATTCATTAAAATACACCTTGCAATAATTCACATTTCTATGTTATATCGATTGTATTATATTTGTTTACACAAGAAAGAACAATTATTTATTCATTCATTATCATTGTCTATGCCTATAATTATTATGTAATGATTGTGAAATGTGAAAAAAACTAAAAGTAACCTGAAACTGAAAGTGAAATCCTTTAGAGTGACTCATATTTCTCTCATACCTTAATGGCATGCATCAAACTGCTCAACTTATTCCATGTAATGTAATCCAATCCATTTCAAACCATACATTATTTCATTCTGATTTTCCCTGTACAACGTAGATCGATAAAACGAAATCATTAATTCTGATTCTGTTATTTTCATACAAGTCTTATAACCACATAAGAATTGAGAATTTGTTGTTAAGTTGAATATATACTGTTTTGCATATTGAAAGAATAAGGCTGTAACTAAAAAAAGAAGAAGAAGTAACTAAAAAAGAAGAAGAAAGAAACAACAATAATCACGCAGATGCATGCTATGCGGCATGGTTATACTCGTCATACATACTCGTTGGCCGTTTGTCATATTTATGAGAAGCAAACGAGCAAGTACAGAGAAAATTTATCACAGTTTTGATATCGTGGGGGCCGAAAGTTGGAAAGGGTGGCATATTTCATGTATGATGGGGGCCCTATGTTTGCGCACCTAACATTGCACATGAAATTGACAAGTCTTTCCTTGGGTATTCCTCTAATGGATGACCTCATTTCAATCCTCATATCCTAGTGATTAATTGCGCCGAAAATCTCGTTAAAATTCGAGTAAGAACAATGTCATTTTCACAAGAAAAGGCGACGGTGTCAATTTGACCCTTGTCTGTGCACTCATTCACTTTGTACGCAATTCGGGATTTTTTGTATGAAAGGTGGCATTTTCAAGCATGTGAATAAAAATACATGGAATAGGAGTTTTTTTCACTATTTTCCCTCATTTTTTCACCGATTCATTTCATTGAAATTGATATAAAGATGATGTGTTCGTTGCGTCTTTTATGATGTTAGAATCGCGTAGATACGCGGATGCGCAGACAATGGGGCACCAAACCATACTGTAAAACCCGCAAGGGGGCATATTGATTCTGCTCCTCTTCACCCCCCCCCCCTTGTCCCGTAGCCCTGCTCACAAGAGGCTATAGGTGTCCTTTGCTGACGTATATGACTGGCGCCAGGGACTGGCACGGTCTTTTGAACATCACGAAAGAGATTTATTTGAAACATTAATGATTGCACGTTAAACGATGCCACAATACTTCATACATCTATGAACTGACTTATGGGCATGTGTGTCAAGGGGGAAGGGGTGGGCAGGGGGACACGTCTGCCCCCCCTAAAAAAAAACAAAGGGTGGGGACACACTAGTAGGCCTTGTCCTTGCATATAATAGCTTGTCAGCGATTTTTTTTCAGGTTTTAAGATACGCGTGAAGAGCGGCGAGGACCCCCCCCCCCCCCCCACTTCTTGTTTTGTTTTGTTTTTGTTTTTGTTATGCTTGTCAGCGAATTTCTCGGGTAAAACTAAAAAAAAAGATACACCGGAAAAGGCCGATGAACTTTTCTTTTTTGCTGGTTAGCGAATTTGGGTGAAAAGATGAACACCCACTGGAAAATTCTAATGTGTCTCTCCCCCCCCCCCCCCCCCCAAAGAAAGACGTACACCCTGCTTATGCATTGCAAGCCTTCGCCAGTTATCAGGCTTGATAAGCGCAAGTATAATGACGCAGTCCGAGAAATAACGCCTCGTGTGAGCAGAGCCTAAATCTGCCATGTCTTTATGAATTTCTTTACGAAGATTGCTTCACGGTAGTCTGGATCGGAGCTCTATAATAATCTTCCTGATACTGCTCGGTACTAGTTTAGCCCCTTCTGTCATCGAATTCGTCGTCTTCGTTGACAGCAGTAGCATCCATGATGTTTACACTCCTACTGTAGCCCCTTCTATCATCGAATTCGTCGACTTCGTTGATCACAGGAGTAGGATCCTTGATGTGAACACTCCGACCAAGGTGTGCTCGATTTGTTTCTTCCTCCACTTTCTTGCCGCCTACAACAACAAAACAACAACAAATAGTGGAACCAGCTTGTTAAGGATGAAGGGAGATTGCATGAAGTAATTTTTGTAAATCACTTGTATCGAATTTGAAATAAACCACGTTTGAACGTTATTTGAAGGGAACCCCCCCCCCCCCCCATCAGTACATCAGTGTCATCATGTGACAGGATGATGCCCTTTCCCTGCTATCCTCTCCAGACTATTTGCACTTTAGCTGCAAATGTTATAGACCCTGCGAAAAACCCGAAGCTACTTTGGAAAATCATCTCAAGTGCAATTTCAAAAGCCTATATTGTATACTGCCCATAAAAATCATGTTCGGATTACGTAATAAGCTACAGTAACTGTAAAGTCCACACCTTTCTAAAGGTGATAGACAGGGCTATTGAAGTTGCCTTAAGTTGATTTTTCGAAAGTACTTTTTACCATGTTGAAAGAAGAACACATATCATGAGGTATAATTCTAGCCCCTTTTGTCGAATGAAACAGAAATGGTGCAAAGGTTGCAGGGAAGCTCCGACGTTTCCTTGTCATTGTTCCTTGTCTGCTCCCGGTCTTCCTACGTTCTCTTACCTTTTCTTTTCTCGCTCACGCTTTTTTCTTCCTTTTTTCTTTCTTTTTTCTTTTTTTTTGGTGGCGGTTTTTGTTTTTGTTTTTTTTTTTTTGGGGGGGGGGGCACCGTCCCCATCGCCCCCCTGGCTACGCGCCTGTTTCCTCTTGTTTTATAAAAGTGTGACTGTATTTCTCATAATCTCAGTTGATTATTGGCGAAAACTATACTTCACATTCAACGTTTTGTTAATATCAACAAAACGTTGAATGTGAAGTATAGTTTTTGAATAATGAATAATAAACACGATAAACACGATAAAAACTACTTTCGAAAAATCAACTTATAAGTGCAATTTCGAAAGTCTATGGTACTGCCATTGTAAAGTCAGCACATTATTTTCTAAAGGTGATAGACAGGACTATTCAAGTTGCCTTGAGTTGATTTTTCGAAAGTAGTTTTTATCGTGTTAATAATGTTAATCTGCATGGATATTTCAACCTTGATTGAGTATATATGATTAAATATGATGAAATATGATTAAATATGATTAAATATGATTTGGATTTCCATATTCAAGTCATTCCTAAAGTCATGGGTAACTTTGCACACATTTCTGTGAAACAATCCCCCCCGGGGGGGGGGGGGGATGTTACGAATGACTCTACGAACGACTTGAATATGGCAAACCAAATGGGACTCTCTATCATATTTAAAACCCCATCCTTATTGTTTACAAACATTTTATAGGGAAGTAAATTTTTTTTTTGCCACAAGTTATTTGAGATTATGGGAAATGCAGTCACACTTTGTTAAAACGTCAGGAAAAAACTTTAGGTATCCCATTTGGCACTTCGTACTAAAGTCATTCTTAATGTCATGGTAACTTTAATTTACGCGCAGCTTTGTGAAGCATCCCCCATCCAGGTCTAAACTCACCGTGTGCGCTGGATACAGTAACCAGTACCGACATCAACATCAATATGGATGCGATCCGAGCAATCATGATGGTTGAGATCGTTGATGTAGTCGCTATTGTATAGAGCGTTTTCCTATTGGAATCTTTCATCAGAATGAGTTGAGCTTCGAGATTTTATGCTCTTAAATCTTGTCAGAATCAATCAAAAAGGGGTAGAGATACACGTGACCCTATATAACCGCAAATACCAAAATATGAATTAATATGCAGATTCCAGTTGATGGTCATTTCAGTTTCTTTTCTAAAGAAGATGTAGGAGAGTGGAAAAGCTAAGAGGCATAAAGGGCAACGTGCCCTGTAGACATAATGGAACAGGTTAAACAGAGAGAGAGAGAGAGAGAGAGAGAGAGAGAGAGAGAGAGAGAGAGGGGGGGGGGAGGAGAGTTTCAAGAGTTTCAAGAGTTCAAGTTTTTTTTTTCATTTCCAAAAAACAAATAACAACAAATTTTGAAAAAATCAAACATACATAACTATTCATTTTCTTTCTTTCTTTTTTTTTTTACAATGATAGGATACGTTTACGAAGTAAATCTACAAAAAAATTCAGTATAAGCTCTTATGTAAATGGAGACATCCACTAAAGAGCAATGCTTGTAGAGTGTGGATCCCTCAAACGAGAGAGAGAGGGAGAGAGAGAGAGAGAGAGAGAGAGAGAGAGAGAGAGAGAGAGAGAGAGAGAGAGAGAGCGAGGGGGGGAGAAGAGAGTGTGATACTGGGGGGGGGGGGTGAGCATGAAAAGAAAATGCTGCAACCCCTTCTCACATCCCCATCCATTGCCTATCAATTGACAGGTTGTGAAGTGACGAAAGACCATTCGTAATGTTATTTTTTTTCGAAGGGGGGTGTCTTCATTCCCTAGCCCCTTCCTCCATCTCTAACCCCCCCCCCCCCCCCGCTACCAACGTCTACGCTAGAAACTTTCGCTTCAAAAGGGGAGGGAGCATGCTACACGGACTCTTTAAAATACATTCTTACCATTTCTCGCAAGCAGCATATTTGTCGTTATTTCTGAAAAGTTAATTACATGTACTATCATGACTATATAGCTTGCAACCCGGGGAAGAGGGTGAGACATACTCTGGCTTCGCTCCATGTATGACACAGTGGCGAATTAAGTGATACAGAGGAACGGCTTGTATAGCTGCTGTAATGTTATCGTCGCCACCTCACATTCAACGACGACATCGCATATGCATGATATGAGGGGAGCGTTTCATCAAGTGTCTTGTCAGTGATTTTTACCGACAACTTTTAGAAACTACTGAAGTCCTTGCATTTGATTAGCTGAGAGCAAATTAATTTGTCAGTAAAAATCACTAACAAGACACTTGATGAAACGCCCCCTGGACGATAAAATGGCGCCACTACCTTACAAATAAACGTGTTCCACTCGGCCCCACACCCCCACGATTTTCAAGACCTAAATCCACTAGTTGGATACGCCGTTGGTTTTCAGATATTAACTTCTGTCCATTAAAAATAAAGAAGAAAAGAAATATACCAGTATAAATCTCTTACCTGCCGTTTATGCTGATCTGCCTAAAATTGCATTAGCATAATATCTAATGACAATATAATTTTGTCCTGAGTTTTGGTTTGCCTCAAAATCATAATCGGTTTGTGAAAATCAAAAAGCCAATCTGGAATTGTGGGTTTGTGGTAAACATGTCATCAGAATGCATGAGTATTTTTTTCCTATCTCAGTTATCATTTCACTTGACGCCGTAACAACGTTATATCATTTTGCATGCACATCCCTTGAAAAAAAAAAAAGATGCACCACGGTACGCATCACTCTAAGAAAAAAAGGGCAATTTTTCACCCCAAATGCAAAATAGCAGCAGCTTTGGGATGCAATCTTGCACCCTACATGAAAAGAATGCAAAACTGCACCCTTCTGTTACCTTATAGATGCAATTACGCACCTTAAAGGGTGCAGAAATGTTTGCATCCAAAAAGGGTGCAATTGTGCACCTTCCATATTAAGGGTATAACTCTACACCCTTAAGGGTGCAAAATTCACTGCACCCTTAATGGTGCATAGTGCTTCTTTGGGTGCAAAGTTGCACCCATTAAGGATCTCCTTGTATTGCATTTGAAAGGTGCGAAATTGGATTTTTTTTTATCTTAGTGTGATGGTAAACCACTGAAATTCAAACATATGCCATCAAATTACCGTTTTTTAAATCAAGGATTACATGTTTTTGTTTTGTTTTTGATTTTTTTTACAAGGGATGCACTGGACCTTTCGTCTTTCAAGACACCACAGCCCACCATGGACCTCTCTCTCTCTCTCTCTCTCTTTCTCTCTCTCTCCTCAATTTTTTCCCCCTAGCCCACCTCTCCTTCTCTTACCCTCCCTCTCTCCTCCTCTACTCTTTCCTCTCTCCTCTCTCTCTCACTTTCTTTCTTTCTTTCTTTCTTTCTTTCTTTCTTTCTTTCTTTCCCTCTTCTCTCTGTATACCGGAATCCTCATACGCCAGTTCGACTGTATGATAAAGCCACGAATTTATTTCACCCGCGTTCATGAAGCGTGCGACTAAATGGTAATTCAGGCCACTCCCATTCTTTTCCATGTGTGTACTGCATACCTAAGCACACAATACATGTAAGTACATACATGTATACAGTTTGTTAATTTTTGTTTGGAATACCCATGATGTGAGCGTTTAAATGACTTAATATTGGCTTCCCAAACACAGAATCCTCGTCAAGACTGACTGACCCGAAGAATCAGGAATATAGGAACCAATGGACTGATGCATAGGCCTGAATGCTGAGCAGAAGTTAGTACTAGTAGAAGTAAGTATATCAACACACCGCCTATTTTGTCACTAGCTATCGTGCTAAGGTCAATCTTTATAAATTTATAATGTTGCATAGTAGGAAAGCAAAAGATAAGGAAGAACCCGGGAAGAACCTGCCAACCATTAATTTTCATTACAACAGGGGAGTAGAGTGTCTCCGGCCATGAAAGACTAAGGCACTGTGTCATGAGGGGTAAGAGGGGGGGGGGGGCTGGATTGGGGCGGGGTCATTAGACTTACTGACTGAAATACGAGAGAATGAGGCTATGGGGAGGGTCTTTTTTTTTTTAAGTTTCGTTCTCGATTTTTTCCCCCTCAGTCTCCTTTTATCCTTTTGACTGTTCGATAAGAGGGAGGGGAGGGGGGCTTGCCTTTGTTTTTAGATAAGCCAATGCTGAATTACGATTACATAAACGATTTATTTCGTGCAAGCTTTCCACCAAGCAGTTACTTTCACTAAATATTCTGGTATTATGTAAACTAAACTATACTGCTTTTGCGGTAAGAATGTCATTTTTATTCAAAATTTAAAAATACACAACACACACGATACTCATAAATGCCATTTCTGGAGGACATAATTTTGCTGGTACATGTGACTGGTTGTCATACAATACTCAGATGAGTAATATAATAGTTTGTGGTATTCAACTGGCTTGCCATGAATATATATTGTACAAATCAGTCCATTCAACTTCTGCCCTACTAAAATATTTGTCGCAAATATTTTATACGGTACAGTGCCTCTAGATAAATACCAGAGAGTTGGAACTCCGTGATAAAACCTTGCAAGTTGTGAAGCCGGGCCGGGTTGGGGGGGGGGGGGGGAACATTGTAATTCTTGTACACATGCGTTGACTAAGGGTTTTCCAAAACCACTCTAAACGAGTTCTGTCCAATGGTCAAAATCTTCAGCTTTCACCGGATCAGAAAGAAATGCCCAAAGTTGGTTGACACAGTCATAATTACCCTCATGGCACATTTGTTCCAGAGGGTTCTTTCACGACGCATTCAGAACTCAACTTACCTCTGTAAAGAACATTCATACCATGCATGGTTGTGAGAGGCCATGTTGTACACAGGTCTAACATATAGCTATGCTACTGCTAATGAAACAAAGTTCATAAGGGTGTCGGCTTACTCATGATATGCTGATGAGCTTGTAATGAAAATATGATACCCGTATCTGGCTGGTATGCATGAACCCCCCTCCCCCCTCTCGTCCCCGACTCTCCCTTCCTTGTGATCTCTCTCTCTCTCTCTCTCTCTCTCTCTCTCTGTATTTAATTCTCCACCTCCTCCTCTTTCATTCGAATGTTCTTTCTTTCTAATGCTCTCCCTCTCCGAGCTCTCTCGCTCCCTCATGTTTCATACATTCTTGTTGTTTTACCTTTTACAAACAGCCTTTTCAATTATACTTACAGAATTATACGATGCTGGGCGATACTTGCCCATCATGGCATCAGAGGAACATACATGTATTTACAACACATTTTTTTCTGAATCGTAGTAACCAAAGATCCCTGTTCAAGAGTTTCTGGAAGTTCTGTGCACGCCACTGCCACCCCCTCCCTATCCACGTAGTTTTCAGAAACAGACTCGCCATATTTTTACACTTCAAACCATACTGCATAATACATTGTAATACTGTTTGGTACGGTGTTACAGACCTGTGGCCAAGGTGGCTATATCCTTCATGAAAGAGGTACTTTTGAAAGAGTTAAAAAAAAAATTTTTGTTGCTTATTATCATGAAAGGCTTCAATACAATGCAGATCGAAGGTTTTAAAGGTCGTCCAACACAATTATTGTGGTTTTGCTGAGAGCTTTGTTATGCCAAGGTAGCTTTATTATGTGGCCATGATTAAGTTGACTGGATCTCTGTTCACGGTCATAATATCCTCATTCATCCGTAAATCTCGGTGGAAAGCTACAGCTTGGGAATAACAGGATCTAACTATAGTTGAACAGACTACTGCAAAATAGTACACAATAATATTTAATGGACGCTTAACGATACTCCTGTTTCCATTTTCCAGCAGTCCGACGGGGACGCCATTGTATTCACCTGTTACAAGTCATGATATCGTCTGCATGTCCATCGTAACTGTTGCTATATAGGGTAAGAATCTGACAAGCTTTATAGGGTTGTTCAGTGTTTTGTTTTGTACTCAAAACGTTTCATACGTCTTCATGCATAGTCATATACATGAGTGAAAATCGGGTGGAGGGGGGGGGGGTAGGGGCATGTCCCTGACGATTTTGTCAGGGATGGGGCGGAGAGGAAGAAAGACAATATCAAATGCAACACTCGATCCCGCCATTTGTACTCTTGCCAATTGCCATATTGAACAGTGGGAGTAACGTCAAGGCAATACCCTTGATCTAGTCTCCATCCCTGAGGCAAGTCCAGGGGAACCTCTTTTTTTTGTGGGGGGGGGGGGGGGGATTAAGTGTCATATCATATTGCAACGCGCACGCGTTGACCGTGAATCCATAATAGACTATACAGGTAGATCGAATCCCACTGCCGCGGACACACTAACTGCGTTACCCTAAACGAAATCCAATACATGAGTGCACAATAGGTACAAAAGAAGAAATTGCCCCTGTATATTTTGCCTGTGGCATAAGTTTTTAGTCCCCAAGTGGTACGTAAAAATGTGATGACCTGTAGGTTTTGTTTGTTCGTTTGTTTTCTTGGTTGGCATGGTTGGTTGGTTCGTTAGTTGTTATTTTTTAATCAATTTTTCGCTTTAGAGATTTTCACTAGTGCCGAAACTTCTGGATCCACACTACCCTACTTATGTTTATAGTCATGGGAATCTATCCATTCTTTATTCTCTAACTTAAATTTACTCTAAATGTATTAATAAAGGCGCAATTACACATCGCCGATTTAGACGGCGGTTCACGGCGGTTCTCAAACCGCCGTGAACCTAAGTTGTCGAAGCGATGGCGGAACTCTTTAAACGCGTTTTGAATAGTTTTCAACATCAGGGTTCATGGCGGATGAGTGACGGATGACTAGGGTTTAGGGTGCCCGCGGCAGTGGTGTTCGATGGCCACGTGTTGCATTATGATATGACCCCAGACCCCGCCCCTTGAAAAAAGGGAATGGTATGCAGGTTTTGCATGGCTGAAAATTGCAAGGCTCCGCACTACGAACATACGTACAAATCAAGTGTTAATTGGAAGGGATATTCTAAATTTCCAGTTATAAGTGGAAGAAAGGGGGAAAATTTTCCTTCATAATACTTAAAAACGAACTTTTGAAGAGTCCCTACCTTGTCAACTTTGTAAGATGTTAAAAAAAATCGAGGAAAGGTATACATGTACATTCAATTCAAATCCTCCTCCTTTTTCCGTAAGTCGATCATTGCAGTTCCGTTTGTCACAGACAACCGACAGAAAAAGTGACAACAGGAGGGCCTTTAAATCAGCAGTTGCCTCTCTATTTCAATTTATAATCAAGTGCCAGAAAATTGTAAATATTCTAGGACTGGTGTAAGCTGACCACGTCAACATGGTCAACACGACAATTCGGATTCTAAAGTATCTCAAGTATCTAACGTGTATCCTATTCTAAAGCTGGACATATTGACGAGTTGCAGTTGTCTCTAGAGTAGTGAGGTAAAAGGTTTAGTTTCGCCCAAGTGCCCTTTCTGAAAGTCCACTTTTCCCCTTTGACACAGTTTGTGTAGATCATTTCCTTGATTTTTTTCCTTTGTTAATCCAGTATTTACCAAAAACCTGACCCGCCGTAAGCATGGTAAGGGCAAAGTACCCAGCGAACCGTGCGGAAAACTCCACGAACTATCCATGAGCAGCCTGTCTCTCGAACAAATTCGTTAAGTGAATGGACAACAGTGAATGTTTCATTCTATGGAAAGACAGTGAAGGATCTCGAATATTTTCGTTTCTCTATTAATTTTGTCCATTATAACTGCAGGGAAAGAAAGACTCTGGTACCATACATTGATGTACTTGAATGAGATACCTTATAACACCTCACGCACGTCTTCAGTTTTGCTTCTGAGCTGAACCACTTCGGTTTTCAAAATGGAAGTCTCAGTCACCATGAGCTACGCTATCATGGCGATGTCAACGATTACATGCTTCCTACTCAATGCCCTGCTCGACAAACTACCCATACCACCGAGATACGCCGAACCATCCCGACGACATCAATGGAGGAACGTGGTAGTCGCAGCCATCCATGCCGTTTCGGGCACCATTGGAGGATTCGCAAGGTAATTAATTTCAAATAAACAGCATAACTGAATTTAGGTATGATATGAATGTATTAAAAATAAGGCGAGTGTCAAGGATTCAGGGGAATCGTTCATTGTAAATGTAATTAGAATATAGATATCAATCGGCAGGATGTTTATCATGTTTGTTCGGTCAAGGAGTTGCGTGATACCTCCTTGCATCGGTTCACATATTACAATTTTCATGATGATACAGCTATATGTGAGTAACATTGAAAAGAAATCATAGCGAGCTAATATAGACACGAAATTGAAGCCCAGCATGGTATTTACAATCTTGTCATAAACTATGTTTGGTTCATTCCTTCATTTTGTACAGCCTATACCTCAATCCCGAGTTGCTGGAAGATCATTTAAATGCCTTTTCTTCGACAATGATTATATCTATGGCTATTAGCAACGGTAAGTAAGGACGGTTCCATCCTCCTTTTCAGACACAACTTTTGTTCCCAATTCAATTCACACCTTCAATAACAATGTCACTAGATAAATAGTTTTTTCTTCCCCTGAACGACCTTCCTCGGCTGGCTAATTTGGTTTCTAGGGCAAGGTCCCCTCTCCTGATTCTCTTGTACTTGCCCTGGTTTTTTTTTTCTCTCTCTCTATCTCTTTTCCTATATACTTCCTAATTCATTCATGATTCTTTTGCTTATTTCCCACTTGATGCGATTTAGTTTTTCAAGCAAGTGTCCTAGGAGTTGGCCTTATGTCTTTCAAGTTTTTAAGTTATTAATGTATTCATGTAGCACGTGTACAGTTTTTCTTACTTTATTATGTTTCATTATTTTCACATTTGTAATTGATTTATTATCAGCCAGTGGAGGCTAATTTTCTATGTATAAGTATATATCATGGACTTATAAAATGAATTGAATCGATTTTGAATTGAATACTCCAAAACCCTGTGTTTCCATACCACTCTTTATTGTACGGAAGCTAAAATGTGCCATCTAGGCCAAGGAGACGAGAAGACAAGTTAAAATTCAAGAAAACAAATTATTTGAACTCGATAAGTCGACTTGTTTAGGACAAGAAGACGGATGACGAGTTAATGCAACTCGGCAAGTCGACTTGTTTGGGACGAGAAGACTAAATGACAATATGTTGGAACTCGTCATCTCGACCATGTCGACGTTTTCTCATCCCAAACGAGTCGACTTGCCGAGTTCCAATAACTCGTCATCTTGTCTTCTTGTCCTAAACAAGTCAACTTATCGAGTAGGGGGTTTGAAAATAGTTGCACTTGCCATCTTTGAGAACTATATGTCTTTATTTTGGAGGACATGTAGATTTTGAGAAAGGAAACTTGAACGCAGAATCAGAAAACAGTGAGCTTTAGCAAAGTCAAATACAGAGTAGTCCATACCCATGTTTGTTTTTTTTTTTGCTTTTTTTGTGGCTTTTTTACCCATGACCATTATTGACGCAGCTATTAATGTCTTAAATCCCTGTCCCATACTATACATACGTTTAACGATTCCGTCTGAGAACGAATGCGTACGTTTATTTGACTTTTTGAATTCGTTCTTCAGCTGATTTACAAACGTATCTAGACGTTGGCAGACGGCGATAGTTCATGGCCACAATTTTTTTAAATTTGCCTCCGTCTGACACCGTCAAAACATAAATATTTAGACGGAGGCAGCGGAAACGTTTAACGGTAGAATGGGACAGGGCCTTTAGGCGGAGACGCCGTGGGATTCATCTTGTTATCTGCTTCATTCATACAGGATACTATGTCTATGATTTCATCGATCTAGCAAAAAACGTGAAGCTGAAGGAGTTTCTACCCCTGATGATTCACCATATTATGGTATCAATGATTTGATTTATTTTTATTCAATTCACTTACATATGAAGTATTAGTATATAGTAGTAAAAGTAGTAGTAGTAGCAGTAGCCGTAGCAGTAGCCGTAGCAGTAGTAGTGGTAGTAGTAGTAGCAGTAGCCGTAGCAGTAGCCGTAGCAGTAGTAGTGGTAGCAGTAGTAGTAGCAGTAGCCGTAGCAGTAGTAGTGGTAGTAGTAGTGGTAGCAGTAGCCGTAGCAGTAGCCGTAGCAGTAGTAGTGGTAGTAGTAGTGGTAGCAGTAGCCGTAGCAGTAGCCGTAGCAGTAGTAGTGGTAGTAGTAGTGGTAGCAGTAGTAGTAGTGGTAGTAGTAGTAGTAGTAGTAGTAGTGGTAGTAGTAGTGGTAGCAGTAGTAGAAGTAGAATAAGAAGGAGAAGAAGAAGAAGAAGAGGAAGAAGAAGAAGAAGAAGAAGAAGAAGAAGAAGAAGAAGAAGGAGAAGAAGAAGAAGAAGAAGAAGTAGCAGTAGCAGTAGCAGTAGTCAGGGGCGTCGCTAGAGGGGGGGGGGGTGTGGGGGGTGTGACACCCCACCATTAAAAATTCTTGTCGGCAAATTCGCGATCGCTGTCGGCAAAAAGAGAGAGAGAGAGAGAGAGAGAGAGAGAAAGGAGAGGGAAGAGGAAGGAGGGAAAAAGAAAAAAGAAAGATGAGTAAGGTGCCCAAATAGAGTCATATTCGGCTTATTTGCTTGTGCATTTTGACGACGAAATAACACTGGTAACACGAAAGAGAGCCTATTTTTCCTCGCTCGCTGCGCTCGCTCGTATTATATTTAGATAAAGAATGTTTTCGGAAAGCAAACACATTTGCCAAGTGAAATAAACAAATATATAATTTAGATATTTTGGGGCCCATGTATTTTGTTGAAGAATTATCACCTCTATACTATAAAAAAGAGTAAATATATTTTTCCTCGCTCGCTGCGCTCGCTCGTATGATATTTAGATACAGGATGGTCTTTGAAAGCAAATAGATTAGGTAGGAGAGGTAACCAAATATATCACAATAGGCATCTTAAAGGCCCATCGTGTATTTTGATGAAGAACTTTCACTTCTACCATGAAAAGGGGTATTTTTCCTCGCTCGCTACGCTCGCTCGTACAATATTCAGATACAAGATGGATTTGGGAAAGCAAACGAATTCGGCAAGCAAGGCCCATCATGTACTTTGATGAAGAGTTATCACCTACCATAAAAAGAGTATATATATTTTTCGTCGCTCGCTGCGCGCGCTCGTATGATATTTAGATACAGGATGGTCTTTGAAAGCAAATAAATCAGGTAAGAGAGGTGACCAAAATATCAAAATAGATATCTTAAAGGCCCATCATGTATTTTGATGAAGAACTTTCACTTCTATCATGAAAAGGATTATAGATAAGGAGTATATAGATTTTTTCCTCGCTCGCTGTGCTCGCTCTATAATATTAAGATTTAGGATGGTCTTTGAAAGCGAATGAATCAGTTGAGAGAGGTGACCAAATATATGATTTAGATATCTTTAAGCCCATCATGTAGTTTGATGAAGAACTATCACTTCTACGAAAGAGAGTGTATATTTTTCCTCGCTCGCTGCGCTCGCTCGTATTATATTTAGATAGAGAATGTTTTCAGAAAGCTAACACATTCAGCAAGTGAGGTGAACAAAATATAATTTAGAAGAAAAATATGATAGAGGCACACAATTGAACATGCCTCGTGGGCTTTATACAGTTGAATTTTACGACGTTGGTCGTCGGCAATCGGAGGCATAATTTGTCGGCAATCTGGCCTCTACACCCCCCCCCCCATTAAAAAAAGTCTAGCGACGCCCCTGGCAGTAGTAGTAGTAGTAGCAGCAGCAGCAGCAGTAGTAGTAGTAGTAGCAGTAGCAGTAGCAGTAGCAGTAGAGTAGTAGTAGTAGTAGTAGTAGTAGTAGTAGTAGTAGTAGTAGTAGTAGTAGTAGTAGCAGCAGCAGCAGCAGCAGCAGCAGCAGCAGCGGTTGTAGTAGTAGTAGTAGTAGCACCGACAGCAGCAGCAGCAGCAGCAGCAGCAGCAGCAGCAGCAGCAGCAGCAGTAGTAGTAGTAGTAGTAGTAGTAGTAGTAGTAGCAGCAGCAGCAGTAGTAGCAATATTAGCGATAGTAGTAGAAGTAGTAGCAATAGTAGCAGCAGCAGCAGCAGCAGTAGCAGTAGTAGTAGTAATAGTAGCAGTAGAAGTAGTAGCAGCGGTAGTAGTAGCAGCAGTAGCAGTAGTAGCAGTTGTAGTAGCAGCAGCGGTAGTAGTAGTAGCAGCAGCAGTAGTAGTAGTAGTAGAATAAGAAGAAGGAGAAGAAGAAGAAGAAGAAGAAGAAGAAGTAGCAGTAGCAGTAGCTTTAGCAGTAGCAGTAGCAGCAGCAGCAGTAGTAGTAGTAGTAGTAGCAGCAGCAGCAGCAGTAGTAGTAGTAGCAGTAGCAGTAGCAGTAGAGTAGTAGTAGTAGTAGTAGTAGTAGTAGTAGTAGTAGTAGTAGCAGCAGCAGCAGCAGCAGCAGCAGCAGCAGCAGCAGTTGTAGTAGTAGTAGTAGTAGCAGCAGCAGCAGCAGCAGCAGCAGCAGCAGTAGTAGTAGTAGTAGTAGTAGTAGTAGTAGTAGCAGCAGCAGCAGCAGTAGTAGCAATATTAGCGATAGTAGTAGAAGTAGTAGCAATAGTAGCAGCAGCAGCAACAGCAGCAGCAGCAGCAGCAGTAGTAGTAGTAGTAGTAGTAGTAGTAGTAGTAGTAGTAGTAGTAGTAGCAGCAGCAGCAGCAGCAGCAGCAGCAGCAGCAGCAGCAGCAGTTGTAGTAGTAGTAGTAGTAGCAGCAGCAGCAGCAGCAGCAGCAGCAGCAGCAGTAGTAGTAGTAGTAGTAGTAGTAGTAGTAGCAGCAGCAGCAGCAGCAGTAGTAGCAATATTAGCGATAGTAGTAGAAGTAGTAGCAATAGTAGCAGCAGCAGCAGCAACAGCAGCAGCAGCAGCAGTAGTAGTAGTAGTAGTAGTAGTAGTAGTAGTAGTAGTAGTAGTAGTAGTAGTAGTAGTAATAGTAGCAGTAGAAGTAGTAGCAGCGGTAGTAGTAGAAGCAGTAGCAGTAGTAGCAGTTGTAGTAGTAGCAGCAGTAGTAGTAGCAGCATCAGCAGTAGTAGCAATAGTAGTAGAAGTAGTAGCAATAGTAGCAGCAGCAGCAGCAGCAGCAGCAGTAGTAGTAGTAGTAGTAGTAGTAGTAGTAGTAGTAGTAGTAGTAGTAGTAGTAATAGTAGCAGTAGTAGTAGCAGCAGCGGTAGTAGTAGAAGCAGTAGCAGTAGTAGCAGTTGTAGTAGTAGCAGCGGTAGTAGTAGCAGCAGCAGTAGTAGCAGTTGTAGTAGTAGCAGCAGTAGTAGTAGCAGCAGCAGTAGTAGCTGTAGTAGTAGTAGTAGTAGTAGTAGTAGTAGTAGTAGTAGTAGTAGTAGTAGTAGTAGTAGTAGTAGCAGTAGTAGCAGTAGTAGCAGTAGCAGTAGTAGTAGTAGCAGCAGTAGCAGCAGTAGCAGCAGTAGCAGTAGTAGCAGTAGTAGCAGTAGTAGCAGTAGTAGCAGTAGTATCAGTAGTAGCAGTAGTAGTAGTAGTTAAATAGAATGGAATTGATAAGAATATCAAATATGACGGTATGAGCATGTAACTGGAGATATGCCCTTTAAATGATAACACTGAATATCGCAGTTATTCCACCCTTCAATAATTTTCCCTATCTTTTTATTCACTCTCTCTCTCTCTCTGTCCATCTCGCTCTCTCTTCCCTTCCCCTTTCCTCTTGCCCTCTTCCCTCTTTCTCTTCTCTTCTCGCTCTCTCTCTCTCTCTCCCCTCTCTCTCTCTCTCTCTCTCTCTCTCTCTCTCTCTCTCTCTCTCTCTTATTCATATTCCCTGTCCCTTTTCCTTTTTTGTTTCTGCAATCAGGGTTTTGGAATACTTACCTGGGTCCTTATACATAGAAAGATGATCGGTATTATCGCCATCTCATCTTGCATTGAGTTCAACGGAATCTTCCTTCATCTTCGCCAAATCCTTCTCATGTGGGACTTCAAGAAGGACGACATCGTCTTTCGAATCAACAACATCTTCAATTTCGTCACATTTGTCGTTTTTCGCTTAGGCATTTTTGTTTATGACAGCTGGTGGTTATGCTCCAACTGGGCCGATGTTGCCTTGTTTCTGCCGCCGATGGCCGTCCTCTTACTCTTATTGAACACTGGTTTATTCTACCGATTGATTATGAGTGACTTTTTCAGGACCCCTCGAGGCACTCAGAAGTCCAACAAAGATGATATCATGGCCGGATAGCGATAACTTCGGGATTATTAACTATTATAATTACGAAAGCTTTAAAGTGCCCCCAGATGACGAGATGCGAAGACGAGAAAAGGAGTCCAGAAGACAAGACGAGCCAAGAAGACAAAAAGACAAGATCCTCATTCTCGTCAAGTCGACTTCTTCAGGACGAGAAGACAAGAAGACAAGATCATGAATCCTGTCGAGTCAACTTGATGAGATGACAATAAGAAAAAAAATCCTGGATTTCGGTCAAGTCGACTTGATGAGGACAAGAAGACAAGATCCTGGATCTCATCAAGTCGACTTGATGAGGATGAGATGAATCTTGTCAGGTCAACTTGATGAGGTTGAGATGACAAGTAGAAAAAATCCCGGATCTTGTCAAGTCACTTTGATAAGGATGATATGACAAGAAGACAAAATCCTAGATTTCGTCAAGTTGGCCTGATGAGGATGAGAAGGAAAGAAGACAAGATCCTGGATCTCGTCAAGTCGACATCGTTGGGACGAGAAGACAAGAAGACAAGATCCTCGCCCCCACTCTGTATTATTCAGGGTACGCGTATAGTACTCGTGATCTTGTCTTCTTGTCTGATTGTCTTCTTGTCCTGACAAGACGACTTGACGAGATCCAGGATTTTGTCTTCCTGTCTTCTCATCCTCATCATGTCAACTTGACGAGATCCGGGATCTTGTCTTCTTCTCTCCTCGCTCTGATGAAGTCGACTTGACGAGATCCAGGATTTTGTCTTCTTGTCTTCTTATCCTCATCAAGTCAACCTGACAAAATCCAGGATCTTGTCTTCTTATCTTCTCGTCCTGACGAAGTCGACTTGACGAGATCCAGGATTTGGTCTTCTTGTCATCTCATCCTTATCAAGTTGACTTGACAAGATTCGGGATCTTGTCTTCTTGTCTTCTCGTCCTGAAGAACTCGACTTGACGAGAATGTGAATCTTTTTGTCTTCTTACCTCGTTTTCTTGTTTTCTTGACTCCTTTTCTCGTCTTCTTATCTCGTCTTCTGGGGGCACTTTTAAGCTTCCATGTTATTGCAAGACACACTTTAACTCTCCACCCACCCGATCTCTCTCCTTATCTCCCATCCCTCTCTCTCTCTCTCTCCACTCTGCACACAGGCTATTGGTTTCGTTTGCTGGGTCCTACTTGAGAGGAAGTTGATCGGTATAATCGCCTTGTCTTCCTGTATGGAGATCAACGGCATCTTCCTTCATCTTCGCCATATCCTTCTCATGTGTGACTTCAAGAAAGACGACATTGTCTTCCAAGTCAATAACGCCTTCAACGTTGTCTCCTACTTCGTATTCCGCTTGGGTATTTTCGCCTACGATACCTGGTGGTTATGCTGGAACTGGGCGGATGTTGGCTTGTTTCTCCCGCCCATGGCCGGCATCCTGCTCGTATTGAATATAATTCTATTTTATCGATTGATCATGAGTGATTATTTCAGGAGACGGGCAGTTCAGAGTTCAAAAGAAGTTGATATCATGGCGGGATAGGAAATTGCTTCTAGATTAATACATTTTACACCTTACCTCACCATCTCCCTTTTTCTTTCTCATTCCTTCTTCTCCTCCTATAAAATCACTTCATCCAAATTTGGGGAATAATTTTCTTAATCTATCATTGTGCTTGTTTGTTTGCTTTTTCTCCACTATAACTGTAACGATAATTATTAATATTTGTTGATTTTTATCATTACTATTTATCTTATTGTGATCATAATCATCCGTATTTTTCATCCTTATCCTGGCTTTCATAGTCATTAACATAATCATCATTAACAAATCTTTTCAAAGAGTGATATGTGGCTAAAATAGTAGTGTGCTGAAATTCAGGAAAACAGTGGGAACTGTATCTTTAAATTTTATTTTCTCATCACACAACATCAGTACTGAAAAAAAATATTGTCTAAGATCTAATTGCTTTCACCTCATTATACATGTATGACAATAATCTCATGTAATATACATGTATTTCTATTCGATCATTATTTTTTACTGTCTGTTCAATATGGAGGTGTCATTGTCGAGTGGTTTGAACAACTGGTTGGAAATGCAGAGATCATGGGTTTGATCAAGGGGCCATTGGAGCGGGGGTGAGGGGCTGGGGGCTGCAATCCGCCACAATTTCGACTAAAAAAGGGTTAAGGAAAAAAGAATTAACGATTAAACGACACTAAAAATCGTTTTAAAAAATGAATAAATAGATAATGCTTGAACTGCTCATAGGTTCGCAGAACTTTAAAACCCTAAGGGCTTCAGGGGGCCTGGACCCCGTTTGTTTGAGGGTCAACTCCTCTTAAAAAAAAACCGTTCCGCAGCCCCTGTGATCCCCGGCACTGCAGCGGTATCTTTTGGTAAGACATAACCCTACATTTGCCACTTCACATACCCAGGTTAAAAAATGGGGACCTGGTAGGATGACGAAAGTCTTTATGATAATGATTGTCATGTGCATTCGTAATGACCTTGTGGTAGGAATACTCCCCAGGGAGTGGAGAAAGTGCACACAATGTGTGCATGAATGAATCCGATGACCAGGGTAGATCTAATATCCGTAAAGCGTTTAATATTTTTGAGCTTCCTAAGCGATATATACATGATATACATCCAGATTTTCTTTGTATTTTTCATTAAAAGATAATCCTGTGTTTTATTTCTCAAGTACACAAGTTGTGTGGAAATTGTTTTCTTTTTATTGTGCTATGATAAACTAACACTCGGTATCCAGCTTATCTGGTGGAGTCGGCTTAAAGTGATTACACAATGGTAATTTTTTTTTTTTTATATATATATGATCGGGAATAGAATTCTAAGAAGAATAACATTAAAAATTTGATGATTTTTAATCGAAATCAATGCGTTTTGGCTAATTTTCTCGTAAAAAGTCAAGAGTTGACCAAAAAATTTGAGTATAAGGTATGACGTAAAAGTGGGTACCCAGCTTTGCGCATTGCAGTTGTCCTGCGCGCTAGACTGTACAATATGTATTATACCTTGCGCGCATTTTGCTAGAAGTGCGCAACAAGGTACCCACTTTGACGTCATTTTGACGTCAAAGCGGGTACCCAATTGAAACTGGGTCACAGCTGAGGGGTCAAAAATATCCTGAAATCTTACCACATTTTGCGGTTTGCTTGGCAACACGACTTTTTAAAAAACTTTAGGCAGATGATTTTCTGCTAATAAAATCATGCTCTTTTAAATGAGCTAACATTGTTTCAGCATTGGGTACCCCCTTTAAAGTGATTACACAATGGTAAAAAATATTTTGATATATGATCAAGAATAGAATTCTAAGAAATATTACATTAAAAATATGATGATTTTCAATCGGAATCAATGCATTTTGGCTAATTTTATCATAAAAGTCAAGAGCTGACCCAAAAAAATTTGAGGATGAGGTATGACGTAAAAGTGGGTACCCAGCTTCGCGCATTGCAGTTGTGCTGCGCGCTAGACTGTACAATATGTATTATACCTTGCGCGCATATTGCTATAAGTGCGCGACAAGGTACCCACTTTGACGTCATTTTGACGTAAAAGTGGGTACCCAGTTGAAACTGGGTCACAGCTGAGAGGTCAAAAATATCCTGAAATCTTACCACATTTGGTTGTTTCCTTGGCAACACGACTTTTAAAAAAACTTTAGGCAGATGATTTTCTGCTAATAAAATCATGCTCTTTCAAATGAGCTAACATTGTTTCAGCATTGGGTACCCCCTTTAAGCCCCCACTCCTACGGAATCAACATCGTCATGATCGTCAGATACATAATCCATTCCGGATTTGAGAAATGAATTGTGTGCAGAATAATCAAAGATGAGGTTGGAAAGTGGAAAGGGGCGGCACCAGGATATTTTGATTATATAGTTACAACACCCAGTCCTCTCTTTCCCATATACTCTTCTCTCTTCTTCATACTCCTTTTCTCCATATTCTCCGCTTTGATTTTTGATCACTTGAAAAATCATAGGGAGTGGTGGCCCCCTGCCCCCTGTAGCGCCGCCCCTGAAAGTGGATAATGGGGGAGATGGGAGAGGAAGGAGGAGAAAATAAGGGGGGAAAGGGGGTAAAGAAAATCAGAGGAGAAAAAAATGAAGTAGAGAAAGAGAGATGAAATCAGAAAAGGAGAGAAAGATGGAGAGATATGAAGAGAAAGAGAAGCTACAGATAGTAAAACTGACAAAGTAACACAACAGAGATAATATGGGAATGAATAGTATGTCCATTTATGGGTTGCAACTTGCAAATGCATATCTGATTCTAATGGAAATGAAACTTTCTCGTGCACGAAACTAAACAAAGAATTTAGTGATAGAGCTAGAGATACACTAAAGTTATTATGCAAATTATAAGAATGAGACTGAATCACGAATGAAGAATTAAGGCACAATTGCCCGACTTCTTTCTTTCAATATGATTTCATCTATCTATTTCCATAGAAGACTCTCCTTTTTCATGCTTATTTACAGATTATCTTCCGACACATATTCTTACGAAATCCGTTCATAACAAGCAAATATGGCAAATGTACTTGGCTTTGATGTATACGTAGTAAAAATATAAAGCGGAATCTTATGCTTACATGTATTGGAATTCATTGATGAACGTGGTAGACAGTCTTTATTATAGCATAAGATGTTGATGGTTGCCAAAAGGTTTATTGGTCCCTTCTTTACGAAGGGGGGGGGGGTGACGCCTCTTCCATGAAAATCATAGATTTTGTGTCTTTATGTTACAAACAAGAGAAAAGGGCGCTTTATTATGATTTAAAATATATATATACCAAACTACAGCTAGATAAAATTATAAGAATTACAAATTCGTTTACTTCTGTGCCGAATGTGAAAATATTCTGGCAAGTCGCTGCCCGCATGAGTGTTAAAAACACAGGCAGCAGCCACCCCACACCCTTACGCTTACTGGTATTCTTGTTACGGTTGTTGTAGTCCTCTCCTGCCTTGCATATCTCATCTCAGAAATACAACAAATGTGATTTCGGCCCAGATACCATGCGAGCCAGTGGATTATACGACACCGTCGTTTTAATCATAGTCGGTCTCGTCTGGTAGATCGAGGATCTGATCTGTTCCATGGCTTCGAGCTCGTCGTCGTAGTCATCCACCTCCACTATAACCCTCCTCGATGGAGACAACCCGATGTCATTTTTTGGCGGGGAGCCGTGAGAATGCTCAACCATCCGGTCATTGTAATGGTAACTCGGCAAGGGCGCCAACGCCGGTGATTGGTGGTCGTTGTCGTACTCGTAGTCGGCATGAGCTGGTGGCAGAAGGCGTGGATGGGTGCCATGACGAGCTGGCAGATGGGTACTGGGAAAAAAGTCAGACGGTACCATCCTTTGATTTCTGTATTGAGGGTCGGAATCACATATTCAAAAAGAGAATATTATCAATACATTCAAATTCAAAGGGGATGACAGCACAAACATATCTCCGATAGAAATGAATGAGTGTAACGTTTTGTCACAATGTTGACTTATTTATTCAATTTCGTTTTATGCAAGTGGAAAGCCGAGAGTATCAAAGGAAATACAAAATGTCTCCCTCGGATATATGTTAAAGTACTATGCAAAGGGGCAACCAAGCTTGTCACAAAGGGAGGGGAACTGTCATTTTTTGCCACGAAGGTCCATAGATGGGTAGGATAAGAGAACACCCATACAAATAATGTCCCAATATGCATGACATGGGGGATATATTAAACAATCTTACCTTATGGCTGTCGTCTTGTCCTTCCAGCTTCTTTCTTTCCTGGAGACCCGGAAGTAAAAGACAGACAGGACGACTACTGCAATGAAGGTGACGACCACCAGTATTCCGACAGCAATGCTCCATGATCTGTACACATTTTCTTCACCAGCTGCCATGTTAAAGATTGAAGATTTCAACCATCTCATCATGCTCATGGGAAGGGGATCTTTCTTTGATCTTCATTTTTTATTTCATTTTTTTTAACACGCATGCACACAAGGCCTCTAAGTTGTTGTTTTTTCCAACTAACATAGATAGAGTCTGTACACTGCAAAGTATACTGAGTAAAATTTTACCCCGGCAGCATGAGAATAATTATTTATCCAACCAACTTTGGGCAATGTTTTTTTACCGAATGTGGGAAGTATTCCCCAATTAGGGTAAAATTAAGAATAATTACTTTGAAATAGGCAAAATGTCACTAAAATCCTAGATAAAAAGAAATCCGCGAAGAAATGCCCAAACTTGCCCGGTGATATGATAAACCCCATAGCACATTTTTACCCAATATTTCATTTTAATTTTTTTTTAGTGAATCCGTTTCTTTGAAATTCATTGTTTGCATATGTATATTCATTGTATGATCAATTTATGTTATGATTAGGACGTCAATTCAAGCTTTGCTTATGACGATCCCCTTTTTTTTCTATATATGATTTTATGTGATTATACATGTTGAAATATTGTTAGAATTGGTTATGTATATGGAAAAATAAAATGAATATCAAATCAAATATTAAATCAAAAATAATAATTTGTATACATACCGTTCAAATTTCCAGCTCCATCTTGCGCATATGCATGGTGACAAAGTGAAGCCAAGACCACCAGCGATAAGGCAGCCGTGTACACATCACATGAACCTGGTTTTCTCAACATTATGCCTAAATCCAACTACCAGCGGTGGTTATGTTAAGTTCAGGTTATACCGACTCCACTTGCAGAGTAATCAAATGAAGGGTACACGTAGTGTATGATCCGTTTTGGGGTGTTTTCAAAAAACCGCACTGATTTTGATGAATTTTGTCACTGACTTATTCATCATTTTCAGGAATGTCAATTCGGTAAGGATACGCTACACTTCAAAGATCATGTTAAAGTCAGACTCTTTTCAATTCTTGTTGGCACAACGTGAGGTGGCTCAAACTGACCTCCATGTCGAATTTCGATCATCAAAAAAGAGTAAATAAAACTCCTCTTTCAATGCCTCGATATGAAGGAAAATTGGTTCAACAAGGAATTGGTATGTTTGTGAGCAAATACTACAGGCAGACAGAATCTGAAACAGAATTTGTAAGAAATTGTATTCAAATGATTTATAGAAGTATTAAAATGTTTAGAACTGAAAATATTTCCGTGGGCGATGAAAAACTAACAAGAACTCATTTGAAGTCACGGTGATCGTATTATTCATATACCAGTTTCTTCAAATCATGTTTTTAGCAAACGTTGCATGTTTTTCCTTAATGTTAATGATTTCCTTGTGTTTGCTCTCTCTCGGTTTCTTTCTCCCTCTCTCTTTCCCGTTCTCTCTCATCTCGTCTAATTATCTATTCAAGAGCAAATAAGAATGACGACTCAAGAGCCAAATACCAAATACTTAAATGAATAAAGAAGGGTATTTTATAAACTTTGGAAAGAGGTACATAGTGTCGTCAACGAACGGAAGCACAAAGCGAGTAAGGAGGAGAGAAAAGAGAGTATGTTACGGTTATGTAGAAGAATGAGGTAGGCCTCCCTGGTTAGGAGAAGGGATAATTATGATATGTGCAGAGAGAGAGAGAGAGAGAGAGAGAGAGAGAGAACTATCCTTCTTTATTCTTAATTCTTTTTCACATTTTTATTTCACATTTTAATGAAAAAAATCGTGGATAAAGTGAACCGAACTTTACTTTAACGTTCCCATGAGCGCAGAGCACGCTTTGAGAAGAACAGTTTCATAACATTAAATGACACTTTGTTAAACCGTACGGATAAGTCATAAAAAAGCAATCTACCTGCACAAGGGTTAGTGAGAGTTAATCTTAGATTTAAACAGAATATAAGTCAATAGGATTATCGAATGATCCTGGTCCTCATTTCAATCTCACAGTATCTCCATGCAGTTATACTTGTCTTGAAGAGAATTAAATCGAAAGCAGTTATGAAGTACAATCAATGCATGTGATCCCATGCTATATCAGTTTAGAATTAGATGATGTTCTCGGTCTCGTTCTCAACAATTCCCCTTCCCCTTTTCATAAAGTCCTGGATACAACTCTGGTTTGGAGAATTAGAAAATGACTTGCATTTTCACGCTTCCTATGGCCAGAACTCAAACACACCTAACTACATGAACTAGTATCAGAGTTCGATGACGAAGACTTCTGCATCAAAATTTATATCTATCAAAACGGATTCAAATACCAAGGCATAGGGTATATACGGGGATCTGAATCAATCATGTTGAAACTGAAATAAAAATAGAGGTTTGCAGAGGATATATCAAGGTTATTGCAACCATTATCGTAGAGGGCGATGATACACAACGACAACTTTCCTTCATGGATGCTTATAGCAATCAAGACAGTACATCGTCGACGCACCAAGAGGGACCGGCCAGTGGCCAATGACGTGGCTCTTATGTGTACTTGACATTGGGAGACAGTAGTGTTTGCAACCCAGATAATGATGGTTAGTGAAGTAGGGGAGAGACGAGCAGATTTTAAAACATATCACAGTAATTCACCATCGCTAATCTTTCATTCAGATGAGGTGAATTGCTTTTACAACTTCATCGTCTTTTCAATGCTCAGAAATAGTGAAGGGTTTTTATTTCCTTATAGCTTATAATTATAGTCATGTGAAAATCAGCAAATTTTTCATCACAAATCAAAATAAAGAAAATTAGTATTTGGCAATGAGGAAAGCCTACCAATATTCTCACTGCAGCTAAAGACCAATCAACTATCGGAAGTGGTACATTTTTTTTTTGTTAAGTTGGTACAATGTGAACACTTTCGCCTTCTCCATGGGTGAAGAACAAACGAAATCGCTTTGGTGATGACCTCATCTTACAATCCCCTCCACCCGAATTCTGTGCCTACGCCTTTCTCTCACAAAACCATCCTGCATTGTGCTATTACCTAACAATACAATGGCGTCCTATGGATCAATTGTCTGAGCTTTACGCTTCGTTGCTTCCGCTCTTATTCTCTCAACATCCCTTTTTCATTGACCTATTACGTGTTACTGTCTTCTTACAGAACGAATCCATGCACAGTACGAGGAACGAAAGAAGCCGCTACTACGTGTTGGACAACCTGGTGGGAATTTCGCTTTCCTGCTTGGACTGTCATCGCAATTCCAATACGTTCCTATAGAATTTATAGGAATCGTTACTAGACAGTAATCGTCACTAGACCTTGTGGAAAGAGATTAAAGATTTCATGGAGATAATGAGAGTCCGATAAACATTTTGATTGGAGCAGGAGGGAAGCTGCATTTAACCGTGAAAGTTTTCTTGATTTGACTTCGAATCAAGTGAAAGCTTAGATATAATGTTTACATGTTGCCTGTCCTTCCGCAAAGGGAAAACCTCGTAAGGATTCACTTAACAGTGCGTCAATCTTAATTCGGATTACTCAACATCTTCACAGCATCTAAAGATTACCATTCAGCGATTACATGTAACTACCCTTTCGTTTTGTGCCAAATCTCCATTATTATTGGAATATTCTTTC
The DNA here is from genome assembly GCA_029962745.1 of Echinometra lucunter. Lineage (NCBI taxonomy): Eukaryota > Metazoa > Echinodermata > Echinoidea > Camarodonta > Echinometridae > Echinometra > Echinometra lucunter. The sequence continues at coordinate 3,842,245 of CM057154.1, forward strand.
GAAGATTATGAGGAGCTTCTCCCTTTTTTCGGTGTATGTCAATACTTGAAAGGTGATTTTAAAGCACATCTTCTGGCCTCATGGGTTCGGAAATCGCTTGAAAGCAGCTTACTTGTTATCATTTTCTTGCTGATACATACACTGTATACCTTCTAGCAACTCTTATGTAAGAATCATCTTTACAGTATCATGTATTTACGGACTACCTATGAAGTGCCATCAGCATTGATCCTCCTCGCGGGTACAGTATCGCTTCTAGTCTCCCAGTCCTGTGGATATCCTACAGGGGCACCAGTGGATTCGAACCCTGAGATATGTAGCACCCTGACACCAGGCCACGGCGCCATCCCACAGACATCGCCGTCCCCCTTCACCATTACTCCGACTGTAGACTCTTACGTGCCTGGTGGAAATGTACAATGTAAGTATAACCCCCAAACTAAAAAAATAAATAAATAAATAAATAAATCGGAGATCGAAATCTTCCTCTAAAAGATGTTCAAGTACAACGAGTTCATTTGGCCTGATAGGTTCCCTATAACCAATCGCAGTCAACACCGCAAACCACAAGATATTATTGATTATCACGCAGTGGTTGTGAGACTAAAAGTGGAAGGGTATTTTCCACATTATCGTCCTACGAGGAGCCTGATAAGATAGGTGAATACAGGTTAAAATATATATATATATATTTAAAAAACACAAATGATACTGTGCATTGATACCAAAATGCCCGATTGCAAAAGATTTTTATACATTTAAGCAAAAGGGAGTTGATTATTCCTTTGATAGAGATTAAATTCATCAAGATGATTGTAGGGAGGAAACGAGAAAGAAAAACGGAGGAGATGAAGAAGAAGGAGGAGGAGAATAATGATAATAATGAAACAATGAGGGACAATGCAGTGCACGTGTGTTCTTCACAGCACCTAGAACCATTCAACTTGCCATGATAATCAACTTGAGTGATTGTAGGCAGTACCAGGACGTCAAGACAAGACAAGACAAGAAGAAGAAAGATAAGGCAACAGAGAAGAAATCTTCCAATCTGGGATACGATATTATATTCTCATGATCATGGAGCAGAAGCTTGATGCTGTACAGGACGTGTTGATAATCGTTAAAATGCCTTTCAGCTTGGCGGAAACTACGATGCAAAATACAAAGCTCTCGTGTACAAAGAAGTAGAATTGCCAAAGGGAAAGTGGAGGAGGGCTTGGGATGAGGAGTCACACCTGACAGGATTTTATTTGTCTGTGTTCAGTCATGACCGACTATACTGATGCAGCTTCCTCCAAAACCTTTGAAAACAGTCATGACAATACATAGATTTAGAGCTTCGATGACCATGATGGCCATGATGGTCATTCCTCTGTAAGGGGTGGGTCTGTTTAGTGGTCTGTTGTCTGTCTACAAAGTACGAACTGACTACGGCAGGAGGTTGAAACTGAGTCTCATCTTCCTTAGAGTAACGTTAAAGATATAAAACTATCAAAATCTACGACGCATGCTCTAATTCTGTACACTAATCATAATACTGAACATTAACCCTAGACCAAAAGCTATGCATAACCCTAATTATGCTAACCCTAAGCCTAGGCCTGACATACAACCCTACTGCAACCCCGACCCTAACCGTGTTTCTCTGACGAAATAAAGCTCGGAGCAATTGTCGCTGGAGACCATCAGAATTTTCCCCCCTAATAACATACGTCTGAAAACCAAATTAATCACACTCTCCTTCATGTGTGGGTGAGTGCATGTCTTTAACTAGTATCAGTAAACTTTCCACTTCAGACATGTAAACACTGTACATGATCAAGGGGTACGCCCTCACCACTTAGAACCTGTACATGCATGAGATTAAAAAAGGGTGATTCATCCTAAAATCTAAAACCATTTATCATGTTTATGTTTATACTATACTATTAGAAGAAACCAAAATGATTTGATAATCATATGCAAAGCCTGTGTCCTAATCACAACTTCATATCATGGTTATGCATAAAGTCTATTTCAAGCGCTTGAAGAAAAATAAATGGGGAAAACGTTTAGAGAAAAAATCAGGAAAATTGTCATTTATCGCGATTTAAATTTGCCATCTGAATTTTTTCTGTTCCTATTCTAGGACCTACCTGTATGTAGTAAAAAAAACATGGTTTTAGTCATGTTAGTTATAGCATGGGCAGAGCCCACGTTTACAGGAAGCCCGAGAATGATTTAGGGACGCTGATATTTGTTTCTTTCTAGAAGATGTAGATGTAACTCTTATCTAAGTCTGGACAGCAGACGAGTAAGAATATAACCTTCCAAGGGGATTGTTCGAAGCATTGTTTAAAAAGAGAAAGAAAGAAGAAAACCTACATCTTTTCTGCAAACACGGGTGGGTTTTGTCCCACGATTGGAAAGTGCCCATAACGCCCCATTATGGAAATTTAAATAGGGTTTGTTCTAATTACGTAGTTAGCTACTATTCAGTTGTCATTTCAAGAAGAGAACCGAACAAACAAACATTCGTCAAAGCGAATGTGTCTATGTAGTGACAAGCTTCTGAAATGCAATTGTTCATCAGAATACTGCGAAAATACCCCCCCCCCCCAGTACTGTCGGTTCTGAATAGGAACTACTTTTCTTCTTGGAATGAATAGGTGAAACCAAGGTCAGTATGAATACCAGTTATGGTTTTTATTTTTTTAATTTTTTTATAGTTCAAATGAACTCTTTATTCAAGTTTTCTCAATCCATAAACAGTATGTTTGACAAGCAAGGTACATTGAGTAAAAATGATAAAAAATATTCAAGAAATCGTTTGGACGAGTGTGACGACGTTGAAGAGTGTCACAGTCGTGCCTCCGTCCATCAAGAAATGAAAATAAACTCATCTTGTTGAATATAGACTTGTTTCTTCGATTTCATACTGATATTTTGATTTCTTTTAAAAGGTTGAAATGATGTTGAACTGAAAACATATTTTTTTATTTAACGTGTAACAAAATAACGAAATTAAATGGATGCCAAAGATGAAATTATCAAAAGTTAACCTAATTTCACTGAATCAACGAGGAACATTCCCCAAAATAGGTGAGCGGTAGTGTCAGGGTAATAATATTCTTGCAGGGCCCTCTGGGAGAACAGTACATAGTACTGAAGAGGCTACCCTGGGTAAACAAGACATGTTATTATTATTATCATTATTATTATTATTATTATTATTATTATTATTATTATTATTATTATTATTATTGTCATTATTATTATAATAGTATCTGCTGAACAAAAAGTAGGACTACATAATATCAGAGTTGGATATACCAACAGTCTTCAAATACTTACCGACACCAAAATCATGAATAATTTTGTGTGACTGAAAATAGCTTAAATTTGTCGACAACGAACATTTAAAAAAGAACTTCCTATTTTGAATTATCCTACATTCTACATATTTTTTTTCACTCCTAATATAAGACAGAAACTATCACCATGGATTACACTTTCACAGAAAAGCCATATATATATATATACTAAGCTGAAGATGCACTATTTATGTCATCGACGTTAGGTAATCACAGGTTTCGATGTATGGGAAGAATCTCTAAAAACCATTTTCGAAGGTGAACTTATTCGGTGTAAAATGAAGCATCGATTGCTAAAGAAATTTGCTTTAATAGGCAGGGCCACCCTTTGTATCAGTGATGTAAAATGGCCTAACTTCCATTGTTTGATACTTGTAACCGCCAAGGTTTATGAATTGAGATCAATGGGAACAACATGGTTTGTCTTTCACGTATTACCACTAGCAAGTTTAAGTAATTGATTTTATTGTTCAACGCCATATTCGTGAAGCGGACATCATGTCCGACTCCGAAGGAAAGAATAAGTAATAACTACAATTGTGAATTTATATTGCGCAATTTCTGTTTAAATATACTCAACTGCTCATAACAAGGAATATATTACTACATTAAGACATAATTAAGAAAGATGATCAGACAAGCCTTAAAATCTGGGGAGTCACCAGCCCTACGAAAGCAATGCAAAACATACACCTTTATCTATGAAAATTTTTCCTGAATGGGTTCCCAATGGGTCCCCATTAACCCATTGAAATCTACCATTAAAAACCAATTGGTCCCTATTGGCAATTGGTCCCCATGAACCCATTGAAATTAAAAGAAGTTAACCGATGATGCATGTCTTATTAAGAGAGAGGACTATTGCAGAGTTTGCGTGATAGTAACAAAAGCACTGTCTTAAGAATTAAGGAAACTGAACCCTGCGCTTATGCACCGGCCATTCTGGTTTTGCACATCTTGGCCACTTAAGACATAATACGAGAAAACTGCAAAGCTAAGTAGGAACAATAGTCAATAGTTTCTTTGTAGCAAGAAAGAGAAAACTATAGTGAATGCAATAAGCTTACCATCAAGTTATATGACATCTTACCCAAGCGTTTGTTATCAGATACCTTTTTTATGTATTGCAGAAAATAAAACTGACTAGCCACAATGTTTCTTCCCCTGCGGTTTTTTTTTAAATTTTATTAATATGCACCGAAACCAGACCAATCAAGTCATATGTAGCTACACCTTACAAGTAATTTCGTTAGTTTAATCGCTTTGTGTATGATCAGACGATTTAGAATTTGAGAACAAGTTTCAACTACACCGTCGGGCCATCATTTATATTTGGGGGGAAGTGTTATAAAAACATGAGGAAATGGCGGCGAATTGAAGAGAAATGCCTCAATACAGACACCAACACCATCCCTTTTGAGTATATTCAGAATGCATTCTTTACGCTCAATGACAGGAAATTATCCAAACAAAGCTATCAAGGCCTTTCTCGAGTTGGGCTATTCTTCATAAGACTATACTCTTTCAATTTTCTTTCTGGCGTTTACGTAACTTGTTTATAAAATCAATATTGACATCGAAATGAAGGCATCAAGGTCTTTCGTCAATACATTAGTTGTATTGGTTAATACATACTGTACATGTAAGTTGTATGGCGATCCCACATTCCTTTATTCCACCTTGGTCAATATTCATGTAAGACATAACAAAATAAGAATGTTTGCTTGGCATTCTTTGAGTTTACGTCCGTTTCGTCATTTATTCATTTTATTATTATTGTTTGTTTGGTTGGTTCGTTGTCTGCTTTACTTTGTACCTGCATGTACAAAAGTGATCGTTAAGAAAAAAAATGTGTTCAAATGTTTCACTCTATGTCCAAGTTATGGATACTTCTTCGTTATATGTAATTTATTGTCTTAGTGTATAACAGTAATATATATTGGAACCTAGCCTTTGAAAGGACAATGGCCTCTCTGCTGGCTCTTCCAAATTCCAATACTGTATTTATGTATTTTATGCTTTACCTTTTTTGTCACTGAAAGTATAAATTTGAAATAAATAAATGAATTAAATGAACGAGTACATGTACGTTCTAATTTGGTAAATGCATTAAGCATGTTAAGCAAAATAACAGTGCAGAGACTGCTTGATTGTATTGTTTACTTACCTATCATATCTTGTTTGATTGTGCCTTATGAAATCATTTTCCCCATCCTCAGTGGTCATCGAGGCAACGAATGGGTCCAGCTACCGCGGTCTAATTCTCCAAGGTCGGGAGAGGGGTACAACCACCCCCATCGGGTTTCTATTCCTGCTCCCCAACAGTGATTTGAAGGTCGTTTCGTGCGAAGCAAACTCGGACACGATCACGCATACGAACAATGGTATCAAGCCAAGCTCGGTGAGCGTCGTATGGGTGGCACCTTCATCGGATGTAGGTGACGTCGAGTTTGTGTAAGTTGCATGGATGAGGGAGTGTGGTGATGAGGACGACGAAAGATAATTACATTTTAGAAAAAAAAATAGACATGATAGATAAAGCGATTCACTTAGATATATCCGTATGCTGTCTCTATAGATCGTCAGTAAGCGTTTCGTATCACGAAAAGAGGGCCGTTGAAAAAAATGTCTCGTTATTTATTTTTTTTTATTCAAGTTGAGCCCGTGGTTATAATGACGATATCAAATGTTTATTGACGGATGAAATGATATCAGCGTTGTGGAGGGTAACCAAAGGTTGCGAGAGGCTTAGCAGATTTAGTGCCATTTTTAGAATTCATAAGTGAAGAATACACATGACTGTATTAGAATGGATGATTTCTTGATGAAAAAAAATGCCTATCCAATTTATTTGAATTGATAAAGAATTTAATCAAAGGGAATTAAAGGATGTTATCCTTCTTATAAACTGCCATCTTTTATCTTAAGAGTATTTATTGTCATAGTTTTCGCATTGTGGCTTTTGGCCGCAGTGGAGCGTCAATCACACAGTTTTGTTATCTTTGTTTAGTAAAATTAATAAACTAGCAGATCAAATAAGCGGATTGAGATGAGGTATACTTGAATTGTCCGATGCTAATGAATTCTTACGTCATTTTATTCCTTTGATGTCTTTTATCACAGAGGAACCTTTGTATCAAGCTCCCAGGTATATTGGGTTAACGTCACATCATCTCCCATCTACGGGCCGAATGGACCTGACCCCACTGAAGCACCCGTGACCGATGAACCCATACCAGGTATTCAACACATGCAAATCATACAGCTCTGTCTATGTCACATCTATAAATGATGATGACCTTTAACAGGAATATGTTTAAAGAGAAGCTTGATTTCTGGGAAAAGTGAAGAATAATTTTATGAGCTCGTCTATTTCTACGTCAGTTTGGAAGAATATCATAACAGAAATGCCCCGTGAAAAGGATTGCTCTTACCCCGCCCCCATCCCCTAGAGCTTGACAGAGTTTGGCTCGAATACTAAAGTCCCATCTTAACATTTTACTTTGACGATTTCAAAAACTCAAATTATACACCATTTTAAAGGTAACGCTTTATAAAACTTTCTCAGTTGCAACTATTTCTCTCGCATTTAAATCGACATGAGCTGAACCAGTTGAGTTTATGTTAATTTGGAACCATTACCAGATTTAACTTGCATTATTAATGACACTGCAAGGCATGAAAGATATAAAAGTGTAATCTAACGGATTACATCGGTACCTCTTTAATTAGAATCGATCTAACTATTAATCGCAATTCAGTAATTTGCTGCTCACGGCCCGTTGCATAAAATTACCGTCGATGGTAACTTTGCCATCTATCGTAATTTCCATGGAAACCTTGAATTTGATTGGCTGTTTAGCAATGTTACCATGGTAGTTGCCATTCATGGCAGAGTTACCATTCATGGTTATTCAACGGGGCCCTGATCTAGCTGAATCTTGCTTCGAAATTTGGCATTGCAACTCATACACTCACCTGTCTGGCTAAATGAATTAGTCATTTTGTACTCGTTTATCTTTTGTAGTGATCACATGTGAAGATAGACCGTGTTTGAATGGTGCCACGTGCTTCACATCCAATACTGGTTCTGGGTTCGTTTGTGTATGCGCAGACGGATATACAGGAGACTTCTGCGAGACTAGATGTAAGTGCAATCACCCACACTCTCCTTTTTGCGCAGGTGTTGTCTCTTTGACAAGTATGTCTAATACTGGCATTGGGTCAGTAAAAATTTCTTAGCCAGCTGTAGACACTGTGGATGATCAAGGGCTAGGGCACATGCATGGGGTACGCCCTCACCTCATGATAAGATATCTGGGGTGTACAAAATGTGATTAATTTTTTGGTCGATATTGCGACTTACGGCTTCTTTACATAAATCCTGAAATCATCCATGTTTACTAACGTATTATGAGAAAGCAGAATGATTTGATAGTCATATTACTCTTACCTATGGATGTTATGATTATAAGATATGCAAAGACGGCGTCCATTTCATGAAGAGGTTTATAACGTGATCTCAGATAATGAAAACTGAACTTTAATTTTAACTCAAATCTGCCTAACTCAGCTCAGAAGGTTGAAGGGGCATTATGAATTGGATTTCAAAGAATTAATAAATTCCAAGCCTTAAGAGCCCTGTTCAAGCAAAGCCTGGACGATGGCTGTAATGTCGCCTTTCTCTCTCTTACCATCAGCTATCACGTGTGCTGATGACCCTTGTAAGAACGGCGCCACTTGTTTTACGGCCAACAGTGGTGATGGTTTCGTCTGTGCATGTGCTAACGGATGGACAGGCAATACCTGTGAAACGAGTAGTAAGTAACTTAAGATATAATATTTGCAGGGCTACAGTCCTCATGTGTCGATTATCAAAGTATTTTTCTCACAGTGCAGGATATTTTAAGAGTTGGAGAGAACAAAATGATGTTAATTCTACAATCAATATCATTCTTCCCCGACTTTATCAAGAACAGCATGGTTTAACATCGCAGTCACGTTGCATGATGCTTTCAAAGTAAAATTTTTCTCCATGCTTTACCAGAAAATTTAAGCAATAATCGCCGATACTTATTTCAAATCTTTAGCCAAGGCCTTAGCAAAGTTTACCTTCGGAATTTTGTCTTTTTTTCTTGTATGTATTTGACATTTCAAATAATACATCGTAATATGCACACAGAGAGTCTCCAAACAAGGGATCTTCAGGTCGCATCTTCCTTTGAATATCCACATCGTGATAATAGTAAACGATATTCTAAGCAAATAAAGTAGTTAGATATGAATAAAATTACACAAGAACTATTTGAATTCCATGAAAGATAATCATATGCTAAAACATCTCCAAAGTTACTTCCTTGTTCGTGCAAGCATATACTATCAACTACTATCTCTTTTTTTATTTTCCTTCCAGCTATTACCTGCGCTGATGGACCATGTTTGAACGGAGCAACATGTTTTACGGCTAATGGTGGCACGGGTTTTATCTGTCTCTGCGCGGATGGATGGGAAGGCGACACATGCGAAACTAGTAGTAAGTGCAATTTTTCAGTCCATCAGTAATTTTTGTTTATTCTTTTAACCCATTTTGTGACAGATAGTCCACATATGGTGGTTTACCCTGCTGGAAAGATCACAGTGCCACACAGTGTGTTCACAGTGTGTTCACATAGTGGACTATGTGAAGATGTGATTTACACTGTTAAAACGCTCAAATTTAACAGTGTGAAGATAATTTCACACCTGTAGACACCTCCACAATGTGAGTGTTCACAGTGTGTTTCACATAGTGGACTCTGTGAATATGAGATTCACAGTGTTAAAACGCTCAAATTTAACTGCGTGAAGATGATTTCACATTGTGGTCACAGTGTGTTCTTTCCAGCAGCTCAATAAATTTTGATGCAGAGTCCTAAAAAACATACCAAATACTTGAGGAAATGGAACAAAAAAATTGTACAAATAGTATGCTGTACCCATTTTGGTTGTATCAATATCTTTTGTTAGCGGCTGAAAAACTTTTTACAGGAATTAAGCACTAAAATCCTTAAATTGGCAATGCAATGAAAGGTTCAAAATAACCATTTTTCCAAGCAAATTGCAACTTGAAACTTCTCGACATATTTTCAGTCAGTTCATTTCAATTCAGATACATAAATTTTAAAAGATAATGTAGCAATATAAGAAAATCCTGGCGTTTCCAATTTGAATAATAAAAGCTGATCAAATTAGACACTGTTTAATTTCCGTCGTGAATGAGTTAACAGCAAATTTAGATTCATCTGATTTTTTCTAGAAGGTAGTCTTTACTTTTAAAGTAAAGCCACGTCTGCTCATAGATTAGTCAATCTTTTACAAGATTTTATTTTCTCAATCATTGAATTGAGATATGTTCGAAAGAGAACCATTAACTAGACAAGGTACCTCTGAGACATCTTTGCCCTTACTTAGTCCATATGAATACGTGCCTCCTCATATCTAACGTATCTGTTTTAAAAAAAAATCTCATCTCATTGGACAATTCAGCTACCACGTGTGCTGATGACCCATGTTTGAATGGCGCCACTTGTTTACATCAAACAGCGGCAATGGTTTCGTTTGCATGTGCGCAAATGGATGGACAGGCGATACATGCGAGATTAGTTGTAAGTGAAATTACAAAAATAGGGATTGAAAAGAATGATTTATTACGTTTTATGAGTGAATTACTTTTGATTTATTTGAATCTATCGCATAATTATTTGTCAGATTTGCAATCTTGAGATGAATAACAAGCAATGATCATATATCCAACAGGAATTGGATGTAAAGTTTCAGAAACATCAAATAAAGTTTAATCATTTGTTGATGGTTGCCACTGATTTTCATCCACTGTCCTGACCTCTTTTATGACAAACTGGATGGGAATATGTTTTGCCATGTTAACATTAGAGTTTAACAAATACTGCAAATGGCATTATTTGGGAATCATTATCTTCGTGTTTTTTTATTTTTTTTTTTTATATCACACAATGTTTACGATTCCCTTCTAAAAGCAAGCATGGCTACCAATACATTGTATAACCTTTTTTTCTTTTGCAATAATTTCTTCTTTCTCTCTCTCTCTCTTCTCTCTCTCCCTCTCCCTCTCTTCTCTCTTCTCATTGGTGAATTGTAGCTATCACGTGTGCTGATGGCCCATGTCTGAACGGCGCCCACTTGTTTTCGGCCAACAGCGGTAATGGTTTCGTCTGCGTGTGTGCAGATGGATGGACAGGCGATACTTGCGAGATTAGTTGTAAGTGAAATAACAAAAATGAGGATTGAAAAGTATGATTTCTTAAATTTTTATGACTGAATTCCATTTGGTTATTTGAATCTATGATATAATTCATTATTTTTTCAGATTTCAGTTGTGAGATGATAGCAAGCATGATATAAATTATCACTATTGATCTCCAAAATGGATTGGATGTTGAGTGTTCAGAAACAATGATTTAAATTTTGCATTATGTTGACAGTTGCCACTGCTTACAAAATTTAAATCCGCTATCCTGACGTCATTTATGATAAATTCTGAATCAGAAATATTTTTGACCATGTTAACACGAGACATTAGCTAACAAATCACTGCCTGTGTTTGTAGAAAATGGAGCTTTACCAAAGTTGGCATTATTTTCGCATATATGATTGCGTATCATCTTCGTGTTCCTTCTTTAATATCACATAATGTTTTCGATTCCTTCTGAAAGCAAGCATGGCTACCAATATGACTTTTTTTTCTTTTGCAATAATTTTTTCTCCCTTCTCATTGGTGAATTGTAGCTATCACGTGTGCTGATGACCCATGTAAGAATGGCGCCACGTGTTTTCGGCCAACAGCGGCAATGGTTTTCTCTGCGTGTGTGCAGATGGATGGACTGGAGACAACATGCGAGATTAGTTGTAAGTGAAATAACAAAAATAGGGATGGAAATGTATGATTCATTACGGTTTTATGAATGAATTACTTTTGATTTATTTGATCTATCGCATAATTATTTGTCAGATTTCAGTTTTGAGATTAATAACAAGCGATAATATAAATTATCACTGTTGAATCCCAAAAGGTATTGGATGTTAACTGTTCACTAACAATAATTTAAGTTTTACGTTATGTTGACATTGCCATTGATAACAAGTTTTGATCCACTGTCCTGACCTGTTATGACAAACTCTGAATTAAAATATTTTACTTCTTTATGTTAGTTTATCACTCATGTTAACATTAGAGTTAAACAAATCACTGCCTGTTGTTTGTAGCAAATGGTGCTTTATAAGTTGGCATTATTATCTGTATCAATTATCTCAGTTGTATTTATAACATCACATAATATTTCCGATTCCCTTCTGAACACAAGCATGGCTACCATCACTGACCAATGTGACTTTTTTCTTGTGCAATAAGTTTTTTTCTTCTCTCTCTCTCTTCTCATTGGTTAATTGTAGCTATCACGTGTGCCGATGACCCGTGTTTGAATGGCGCCACTTGTGCAACGCCCATCAGCGGTCCCGGTTTCGTTTGGTATTTGTGCACATGAATGGACTGGGGATACCTGCGAATAAGTGGTAAGTGTATTAAGCATTCGAATACTTATAAATGTCACTGATACGGCATTATGAAGATTTCACTCTTTGCTCTGGTAAGGCAACTGAATATTGTTTTTCTGAATATGAAGTCATTTGAGGTCGTGAAATCGGGATATAACTGATGCAATGACAGTTATATTACGCTTTTTAATGCGACGTCGAACTTTATTGCACTATAAAACAAAACAAAGCAATGAAAAAAAATTCAGCTCAAAACTGTCTTAAAGTTCTTTTTTTTCAACATGTTCAAAATGCATTGTCCATACTAATTTGAATAACGACATCACGGCGCGGTACTGTGTAGTTTAGTTATTTGAACTTATGAAAATATACATCATTACTGTACTTGCACGTGCGCAACGGGTTGGACAGGAGACACTTGCGAAATAAAAAGTAAGTCAAAATGGAATGGGACATATCATGTTTTTTAATAGTTGCCATTACATATAACCCTTTTATCACTTTCCTTTACAGATAATGATTGAAATCCATCAGCTTTATATGTATTTACTTGTAGTAGTGGAAACCGGCAATAATAATGTATTTCGGATCAATTTACAAAACGAATACAAAACATCTCAAATCATTAGTCATAGAGTTTCCTCGTAGGTTTTTAAATCCATGTTTTATGCTATAACTATACAGTTTGGAGTGGCTTCCTATTGAGTAATTCATACTACGAGCACTTTCCATATTTAGTGTTTATTTTCAAAATAGTTAAGTTAGTGTGATTCATCAGCACATTTTTCTATAATTGTTGTTGAAAGAAGTGCCTCTTATGAAACAAAATACCCCATAGAGTTGTGTATAAAACTCCTTTTATCCTAGCCACCCATATTCTACACACGATTTTTTTTTCTCTTCTCACTGGTCAACTCCAGCTATCACGTGTGCTGATGACCCTTGTTTGAATGGCGCCACATGTGAAACTCCAGTCAGCGGTAACGGTTTCACCTGCACATGTGCATCGGCTGGACAGGGGATGCATGCGAAACAAGCAGTAAGTCAGTGGAAGGATATATGTATGTATATATATATATATATAAACTCTTCTAGTGTTGTCAGGCAACTAATGGATTTTTTTTAGTTTACCATAATATATAGTCTATCAAATTTGCATTATGTGTAAATATAAAAAAGTAGATTTATATAAAATGTACTTACTAACGGCAGTTTATTTTCTGAACATGCTTGAATATATCTGTTACTGGTTGTATTAATCAACGACTATCCTTGACTTTATCATTATTCACGAATCCCATTTAAAATTCAGAGGTAAATGATATATCTGCTGAATAGGTGTAATTTAATGCACACATTCGACATGATCAACCTCTCTTCTCATTGGTTAATTGTAGCTATCACGTGTGCTGATGACCCTGTTTGAACGGCGCCACATGTGTTACACCAGTCAGCGGTAACGGTTTCACTTGCACCTGTGCATCGGGCTGGACAGGGGGATACATGCGAAATAAGTAGTAGTAATATGTAATAAGATATTGAAATTTCGAAGGTCTTATTTCAGATAAGTTAATTATGACAATTATGTCATAAAATGTAAAATAACCTGTCCCACTAATATTCATTTGTGATAGCCCGAGGAGGGCTTATATTAAAGTGAAAATGATGATACTCGATTGAAGAAAATCCGTAAAAATGAAGGAGTGTTTCAAAAAGCCTTTTGATGGTAAATGAAGCTTAACTTCCATTGACTGCATTTATCACAGATGACTGTATCTATCTAGTTACTATGATTCACTGTCCTTGGCCCGTTGCATAAAACTTTTGTCCGACTTTTTTCTGGCAATTTTTTTTTTGCCGTAGTTTGCTCAAATTTTGCCATAAAAAACTCCGGCAAAAGTTTTATGCAACAGGCCCTTGAGTCATTACATGGAGTCTATTGTGAAAGTAAAATGATTAACTCACAGACTTTAACATGTTGATAAGAACTAAGAACGTCTACACCAAACTATAGCGACAGAACACTCTTAGAAAAAAATGGTGCTGATTAGAACCTTTTCTTGTCCCACATTTAGAACCTTTAAAGGTTCTTTAAAGAACCATTCATAGCCTATAAAGGTTCTCTAAACGGTTCTAAAGGTGTCTTTAAAACCATTATTGGTTCTACAAGGAACTTTCGGGGTTCTTATATAAAGCACACCCTTTATGGAACACCTTTTTCTGTAGGGTTCTAAATACAGAAAAAAAGGGGTTCTAACTGGGCCCCTTTTTTCTAAGAGTGAATACCTTCCACTCGAATGATCTTTGATTGGTCAATTGCAGCTATCACGTGTGCTGATAACCCATGTTTGAATGGCTGCCACTTGTGCAACACCCATCAGCGGTACGGTTTCACCTGCACCTGTGCAACGGGCTGGACAGGGGATACATGTGAAATAAGCAGTAAGTTCAAACGGAAAGAGATTATAACTCTTCTAGATGTTGTAAGTCAACAGTGAATATTTAGTTCACCATAATAAATATATCAGTCAAATTTGCATTTATGTGTATTGCAATCAACACAACAACAACAGCATAACACGATAAAACTACTTTCGAAAAATTAACTCAAGCGCAACTTCGAAGCCTAGTGTACTGCCCATACAAATCATGTTCTGAGTACGTATAAGCCACTTTAAGTCCGCTATTTCTAAAGTTGATGGACAGGGCTACTGAAGTTGCCTAAATTGATTTTTCGAAAGTGTTTTATCGTGTTAAAAGTAAATTTATCATAAAATTTACTTTAGCAATAGCACTTTAATTCTCAGAATACTACTGATCGTATTAATCAACGACTATCTTGACTTTATCATTATTCACGAATCCCATTAAAATTCGGAGATAACTCAGATCATCAGATGTCAGCTGAATTCATGTAATTGTATGCTCTCATTCGGACTGATCAACACCTCTCTTCTCATTGGTTAATTGTAGCTAATCACGTGTGCTGATAACCCATGTTTGAATGGCGCCACATGTGTAACACAGTCAGCGGTAACAGGTTTCACCTGCACCGTGCATCGGACTGGACAGGGGATACATGCGAAACAAGCAGTAAGTTCAACGGAAGGAGATTATAGCTCTTCTAGATGTTGTAAGGCAGGAGTGAATATTTAGTTCACCATAATAAATAATCTGTCAAATTTGCATATATGTGAATATGCAATCACAACAACAACACACCCCCAAACACGACAAAAAACTACTTTTGAAAATTAACTCAAGCGTAATTTCGAAAGCCTATTGTACTTCCATACAAATCATGTCTGATTACGTAATAAGCCACTTTAAGTCCGCACATTTCTAAAGGTGATGGACAGGGGCTACTGAAGTTGCCTTAAGTTGATTTTCGAAAGTAGTTTTTAATCGTGTTAAAAGTAAATTTATCATAAAATGTACTTTAGCAATAGCACTTTATTTTCAGAATACTACTGATCGTATTAATCACGACTATCTTGACTTTAGCATTATTCACGAATCCCATTTAAAATTCGGAGATAACTCAGATCATCAGATGTCAGCTGATTCATGTAATTGTATGCTCTCATTCGACAATGATTACACCTCTCTTCTCATTGGTCAATTGCAGCTATCACGTGTGCTGATGACCCATGTTTGAATGGCGCCACTGTGTAACACCAGTCAGCGGTAACGGTTTCACCTGCACCTGTGCATCGGGCTGGACAGGGGATACATGCGAAACAAGCAGTAAGTTCAATGAAAAAGAGATAAATTTAACTTTTGTAGGTGTTATAATGCAACAGTGGGTGGATTTTGTAAGTTTTAACATAATATTTTGTCAGATTGAATTCATGTGTTAATACAGAAAATGTAATTCAGCGTGAAATGTACTTTAGCAGTAGCAGCTTATTTTCAGAATATAATTACTGATTATCACGATCTCCATTAAAACTTAGATGTTACTAATAGTGTGATTAATTACACTAAAACATTCTACATAATCAATCTCACTTCTCACTGGTCAATTGTAGCTATCACGTGTGCCGAGGACCCATGTCTGAATGGCGCCACTTGTGTAACACCGGTCAGCGGTAACGGTTTCAACCTGCACGTGCGCAGCAGACTGGACAGGGGACACATGCGAAACAAGCAGTAAGTTTAATGAATCGGATACATCTGATTTTTGTAGTTATTTGCAAATAAGACTGTAGAATGTTGTTGAATTGGGTTTTTACAGACGGTATCAATCAATATTATTATATAACGTCTGGGACCGACCTTTAACGTCACCATGCCGATTGACGTGCAAAATGTAGATTCATATCTTGCCACAGGACATTAGTGCCGCGGCAGGGATTCGAACCCCGGACCATGTGGTTCAAAGTCCGGACACTTATCCACTGAGCCACACCACCTCTAATGAACCAAGGGTACAAGGTAAATTCTATCTGCAAACAATGATACCTTGTAAGTGTATACATCTTTAGTATTTACACATTCCCTCTAATTATTCGTCACTGACGTGTCTTCTGACTTGGTCACTTCTAGCTATCACGTGTGACGATGGTCCATGCAAGAATGGGCCGCCACTTGTTTGATCGGCCAACAGCCGGTAATGGTTTCATGTGTGTATGCGCATGACCGGATGGGAGGGAGAGACACATGTAGGACAACCAGTAAGTATGAAATTAAACCAACATCGTGAAAGGCATTTGTAGTATAGATAACACGGGAATAAGGTTCCTCTTCCCATGCACTTACAAAGTTGCACTTATCTATGTGATATCAGCGACTGTCGTGATGGCATACAATCTTAAGTGGAATATATATATTTACATTTCACAGAAAATTTATCATGGTAACAGTTGAAAATGCAGATTAATTCCCATTTATATCCTATTAGGCTCCACATGGTGATTGCATTTTTTTCTCTCAGATTTTTGGGGAAGTATTGTATGTCTCTAACCTGATGTGTAAATGAATAGTAGGGGCCTACAAACAGGATAGTTGTTAGTTGTACAGACTTGATGACTGCTATGGTTTAAGACGCAAAAATCGAACTGTTACTCTAAAAAAAATTAACACAATCCATCGTGTTCTTAACCAATTTTTTTTTCTGTATAGATTCGTATTGTCTTCAGAACCCTGGTCTTTGTCAGAACAACGGAGTATGTAATGATAATGATTTCAGTCGCTTTACATGTGACTGTGAAGGCACTGGATACACAGGACCACAATGTCTTATCAAAAGTAAGTGAGCCCCACATTTGATTTTCACATTTTGCTGACTCTATTTGCACTCTTTACTGGATAATACTCAAGTAGATGTATCATGTCTTTATTTCATTGTTACATATACATGTAATTAACACAGTAATGTGAATTGTTTCTTTTAAAGTAGCACGTTTATTATTTCCATTGTCACTTTTATTCTGTGACAATTTAACGAAATTGTATTTATGATAAAGTATCTTATTGAAAGTAACTGGAAATCATAAAATATGTACTAAGAACTGTTGTCGATAATTGGTAATTTGATCTACGTGTTTTCTTACGTTTTGGCGCTTGCGATTGCCTTTGCCATATACACCTGAAGTAATTGTGATTTTCATTAGAGTCTGTGAATGATCTGAAGTTTGGTCGAAGGTAAAAAAATCTTTGTCTATAAAACGATTTTTTTGGCGAGAATTTTGAGCCATTGTGGTGAAACTACCGTCTATGTCCTACCTTGTTTCCTATATACTCCATACCAAATCTAAAACGGATTCCATTGTCGGTTGTTATCAAAGGAATTGATATTTTTTTCCTTCTACAGATTCTTCATGTTTCCTTGTAGTTCTATAGAAGAAAGGTCATGGTGATTTACTACATTTTTCATGCTTTACAAAGGGCAAATTAGTATCTCAATCCAATTTTCAGCCGTTATCAAAAGAATTAATGTTTCTTCCATCTACAGATTCTGCCTGTGTCTCTATAGTTCTGTAAAAGAAAGGTCATGGTGATTTATTTAACTTTTTTGCTGTAAAAGGGCAAATTTGATTATTAAAGTAAAAAGTGGCTTATGTTATTCTGATGGCGGAAGGTTTTCCTCATTCTTCCATTTATGATATATGGATAGCGGATTTTATTAATGCTTTCATTAACTTTCAACTTGTGTTTCAGGGAAGTGCTAATAAAAGTAATTAGGCATTGTCTTTACATTTTGAATAGGGTAAAAAATATAACAAAGCGCTTATTGAAGAACATGTGTATGTCATAGTATTTGAGTACACTGATAACACATGGTTTTATTTGCTATTTCTGCATGTTAATTGTTAATGTAGTGTTGGAAAATGTGGAAGAAAAATTATTTTATCATTAAAAGCATTAGTATCCGGTGGTTGAATAGTAGTGATAGAAAGTTGTCTGCCTTCCTTCTTAAATTATTAGCATTTCTCTTTCTTGCTTTTTGGCTTTTCGTAACATCTATGGGAAATACTATGTCGTGTGTTCCTCATTAAACGATTTCAGTTTTGTCATTATTCATAAATTTGGTCAGTAACTATGGATGATTTTTCGTTTGAATGTGAAAACCATTGTTTTCCTCAAACGAGATTTGATTAGTACTACAAATAAAACAAAAAAGTTGGATAAACTCCAGTAATCATTCCACGGCATGAAAAACTTCCCTTCTTCCCCATTCCACCTTCACTCTCTCTCTCTTTCTCTTTCTCTCTCTCTCTCTCTCTCTCTCTCTCTCCGTCCTCCCTCCTTTTCATATCCATTATTTCCTGTATCTATACCCGCTTCGTCTTGCAACACTTCTTGATAATCAAATTGCAAAAAAAGACCTTTGGGGAAATGTAGATGAAATGATAAAAGGTACACTAATTGCTAGACCCCCCCCCCCCCTCCAAAAGAAAGAATGTTATAGGTGTTACTTTTTCAATTTGTTATAGGGAATAATCTTTCCCTCAAATAATAACGTTGAGGTGTTGTACACTGCGTTTTACACGATTACTATGTGAAGCATTCAATTTTAAAATTTGAACTGAGTAGCCTAAATGTTTATGTTGAGCTGCAGTAGTTAGCTTTTCTGCTTATCTTCAGCCTAAAATCTGCAAAGACCAAGTTTTAAATTGTTAAAACATCCTTTTTACCCGTTCTTTTCCACCCCTGTTCTGATTGGTCAAATAAAGTCACCACGTGTGAGGATGCTCCATGTAAGAACGGCGCCACATGCACCCCACCCATCAACAATGAAGGGTACTTCTGCACATGCGCAGTAGGATGGATAGGGGACACCTGCGAAACGAGGAGTAAGTAAATATAATCGGGCGATGTCAATATACATGCATTGTAGATTGTTGGGAAGCCAAAAGGACGTAAACTCAGGCGAAAATGATGAGTTAAGGCCCTCTGCCTCCCAACAGATTTAGCTGTTTTTCTTTTTGTTGTTGTTGCCCTGCAGGTGTTTACTTTCTACATTGACACGATCATGTTACACTTTGAGATTCTTTTAATGGTCATTGTTTTTTTTTTTTTTTAAGAAATGGTCAAAATTCTCTGTGGTCAAATATCATAAGGGTGTATTGTGAATCACTATTTGCCCACGTGTGTAAAATTGTGGTACTCATAATATGATAATACAAAGATGGTTTGTTCATGGTGTTAACAAAAAGTGCCTAGAATAATTTCAAGTTTAGAACATCAGTATGTCACGATTATATACATTTGCATTGTCAACAGTAATATAAAGTTCGGAATTGTTATGAACAAGATAAGACTATTTGAGGTGTAATCCCTCATTGAAAATTAATGGACTTTTTGCTCTTCTTTACATCATAGACTGGTGTGACCCCGAGCCTTGTCAGAACGGTGGTATATGTAGTATCAACAGTGAAGGAACAAACTTCGTATGTGATTGCGGTGATGGGTATCTGGATGACATCTGCACTGTCATAAGTATGTATTCAATGGAAAATATTTCTCATTCATTGTTTTTTTTTCTTTCAGGGTTGTATCCCACCTTTAGATGCAATGTTTGTTGATATTTTACTCGAAGCAATCCTGCATCATTATTTTAGTAAGCATTATCAGAGAGTAATGTTTATCAGCTCATTATTTTTGGTCTGTCTCAGTCTCTCCTTCAACCTCAGAGAGTATTGTTTATCAGCTCATTATTTTTTGGTCTGTCTCGGTCTCTCCGTGTCCCTCCTTCAACCTCAGAGAGTATTGTTTATCAGCTCATTATTTTTTGGTCTGTCTCGGTCTCTCCGTGTCTCTCCTTCAACCTCAGAGAGTATTGTTTATCAGCTCATTATTTTTTTGTCTGTCTCGGTCTCTCCGTGTCTCTCCTTCAACCTCAGAGTAATGTTTATCACCTCATTATTTTTTTGTCTGTCTCAGTCTCTCCGTGTCTCTCCTTCAACCTCTCTCACCCCTTCCCTTCCCCCCCTCCCTCTCTCTCTTTATATATATCTCCCTTACTCATGATGGCACTAGTAAGACTCCTTGAAACTATTTCATGTATTCAGTAACTTTTATGATGTAAAAAAAAGAACTTCCGCTGAAAAAAATGATGGGAAGATAAGTTCTTCACTAAACTTATGATTACTTCATAATTAAAATGATCAAGTTGACATCAGTATGATTTTTATCCTTCTCTAGACCACTGCCTACCGGAGCCATGTAAAAACAATAGGCCATGCACTAACAACATCGACAACACTAGATTCGTGTGCGATTGTGGAGAGGCATTTCTGAGCGAAACGTGCGAAATAATTAGTAAGTAGTACACATTTAATTCATTCACTTAGATTAGTTTAATATGAATGAAAGAAAAATTGCAAGATCGGGGTCGTTTCCTTTCGCCTGAAATGCAAAATAAGACTACATGATATTTTGAGATATGAATATGGTTATTTTTCTGAATAGGTTTTGGAGAAACATGTCTTGAAATATTTCTACGAGTGATCTTTTATCAAGGAGGAGGGGGTCTTAGGGATTTGAAGTGGTTAAGCTTAACTACAAACGATATTCGTCGACTTAATGGAAAAAGGTTAATGCACTATTACATGGCTTTATTCTTTATTACCCTTTTCCCACTGAAACAACATATTTACATGTATTTTTTGTATTTATTTGAAAACATCATTCACATCTGTATATGAATATTCTGTTTACAATACATAGTCATAATTAACAAAACATTATATAGAAAAGAAAACAAAAGCAAAATGTATGTGTAAACAACACAAATATTACGCTATTTTTGGAAAATGTTGTCTTGTTATGTCGCAGCACCCTATCAATCGTAACTCCATTTTCTCTGAATTTGACACAGATCATTGTGAGGGTGACCCTTGCCAGAACGACCTTCCTTGCAGTAACACTGATGATAACTCGGGCTTCGTTTGTAACTGCGGCACAGGTTACGTCGGAGATGCTTGCGAATATGAGAGTAAGTCTCATATACCGTCTCATTCTCGTCGCCCCTATATGTACCAGTGGCCCTTTGAGGATCAGTACCGTTCCGTGCCCCTTTTGAACCAGTTGGCATAACTTATATAAACAACCAAAGAAAGACCCACTAACATGATCATTGTGTCACATTCATTCATGTGAGCTCCTTTACAAAATGCTCGATTTGTTCCTGCCGTAGGCGAATATGATAATATTGAAATGTAAATCTGGTCTTTTCTCTATTTTCAAACCAAAATACTGGGGAGCGTTTCATGAAGTGTCTTGTCACTGATTTTTTTACTGATGATTTGCTCTCAGCCAATCACTGACAAGACACTTCATGAAACGCTTCCCCGATCTTATCCATGTGAATTAATGATCCTATATTTCCACTGCTGCAGTGTGCGATAAATATTTGAAAATAAATTTAAAAAAATGCCCGATTTAAGAACATTCTGATTGGAAATACTATTTTGAGTTTTCAGTTCTTCCGTCGCACGGCATCGGAACAAAATGATTCATTGGATTTCATGGATTTACACCAGTTAGACAGTTTTCATCCATATAGACATTAACCACAAGCATATACTTTCTGATTCACAGACTTCTGCAGGACGTTCCCTTGTAAGAATGGCGCCACATGTGCTAACAACGCTAACAATGACGGATTCGTATGTTCCTGTGCGGAAGACTCTGGATTTATGGGACCCACGTGTGAAGATCGTAAGTATTATACAGATCGTAAGTATTATATTAGAACATGAACGTAATTTCTTTAGACAGTGTTAATGTCAAGCAAATTTTGCCAAGGGTTTGCAAATACATGTATAAGAAATGCCTCTCGTTTTTGTACACATTCTACATATCATCCAAGTCAATTTTAAAGAGATCCTGTAACATTGTGTGCCGCCATTTTCCTTTTTCTCCTCT
>CM057154.1:3865039-3890170 GCA_029962745.1 Echinometra lucunter
CTTTTTCTCCTCTTATTTCTTTCCTGTCTGGGACTCTGGTGTTTACCGGGCCTATTCACATGCTTTGCTTCACTTTATGTCCCTCCACAATATGAGTGTTACTGAATTACTCTCTTTCTATTTGTTTTCGTATTGCTATCTCATAATTTGATTGGAATAAAATTGTCAAATATTATTTCACAATGTATAATTTGTATATCAATTGATTGATTTCTGAGGAAAATAAATTGAAATTGGAATTGAAAATTTACATTTTTTCACCCCCCCCCCGCCCTTCTAAGAGTTAGGTGAGAACTGATGACATCAATCTATCGATTTTCATTCAACAGCTATTACTCCCCCTCCTTGTGACTCGGATCCCTGTCAGAATGGAGCACAATGTAACGAGGAGAATGATGGGTTCGTGTGTCAATGTACCAACGGCTGGATGGGACCGACGTGTGAAGTACAAGGTAAGAGCGCTGTTATCGTCATTGATTTGAATACCATAATCACTGGTATAATAATAAGCCTCGTAACTTGATATAATAGTAATAACAATAATAAATTATACTTTTATAGATTTTTTACAGTGTGGTGTCTCAGTGCGCTTTACATGAAGTGACTTCATTAATCTTACTGTGTTTTAGGTTACTTCACATACATCCAAGATCTAACGAAAATTGTAAACAAATAATAGTGAAAGTCTTACAACAGTTTAATGCAATTCAGTAGAATAGTTACAATAATTAAATTCTGAAATTATGATACAGCAAACGTGGATTAATTCTATTTCCATACATCAAAAACTTTTACGATAACTTACGATCATTTTATTTCTATAAATCAAAAACTTTTTGATACACATTTCCTTTACAATATTTCATCAGATTCAATTCAGTGCGTGTACTTCATAAAATCGTAACTTTTTATAAGTTTATTTATTTTTTATTGATTGATTGATTGATTGATTTAATTTCGTGAATTAATTCCCTAGCAGTTGCGTAATAGTTGTCTGAGATATAAATACGATCGCAAATTATCTCAAAAATTTATATGTCCATGTTTAATTGGGGAAGACAAATACCGTCTCGTTCAAGTAAAAAGCAGGGAAAATCTCCATTGCGTAATTTCATCAGAAAGATGTAATTTCAAATATCAAACTGTATACTGATAAGAGTGCATTGTTTACACCTGATATAACGCTGTTTGATTTTGTTGTTGGTAATGCATGTCATGCTTTATTTTGTGTTCGTCAGATTTCTGTGCAGATACCCCTTGTCAGAACGGAAGACCATGTAGCAATAACGATGATGATACAGGCTTTGAATGCTCATGTGGAAACCGTTATTTAGGAGAGAGATGTGAATTCACAAGTAAGTCAGTATATCTTGTTTATATTGATTAATATTATCGTTTGTTTAGATTCAAAGTACTTTTTCGATGTGCACTTTGTGGATGTACGTTTTAACACAACTAATATCGCTTAGCTCAGAATGACTGTACATTCAGTCAGATTTTGATGTGTAGCTTTCCATTCACTGTTGTCTCTTGATTTCCTCGTGTGCGCACATGTTAAAAAGGTTGTAAGTTTTACCTTCCTATCAATTAGTTCTGCGGAAGTTATTTTGACGTCATAATGGTAAGACTGAGCTCTATCAATAAAATTCATTTTCTACTTATCTTACAGACTTTTGTCGAGTTGATCCATGCCAGAATAACAGACCGTGTGAGAATAATGAGGACAATGATGGATTTCTTTGTTTTTGTGGAGACGAATACCTAGGAGAAACTTGTTCCGAAATAAGTAAGTAGTAACCATGATAACAGTTTCAATTTTTCATGCACAAGTCTTGTAATTTCTTCTTGTTCTTCTTGTCCCGTTCAATTTATTATTGTGTGCTTGTAATATTGGTTTTTCATATTTGCTTTTCACACGATCACTTTACCGTTCCCTCCATTTATTACATTTTTTTCAAACGCAGGACTGACACATTGACAGTTAAGTTGACAATGATTTTGAAAGATACCTCCTGTATTTCTTTTGAACAGATTTTTGTGCAGGAAGCCCTTGTGATAATCAACGTCCGTGTTCAAACAACATGGACAATACAGGATTTGTTTGCGATTGTGGAGATGAATATTTGGGAGATGTATGTGACGTAACGAGTAAGTGGGAGTGCGTAGTATCAGTGTGTGTATCTTTCTTTAGCTCTAGCTATGATATGGATATATCCTGCATGTAATAGTTATCTAGAATGTTTTCGATATTTTCATCTTTCCACGTTTAGTATGTTTGCATGCCTCGTTCATAGAGTGTGTGTTCTGATCTTGACTTTACTAGAGAACCAATATAGACCATCAAGATATAAATCTTACCATCTAAGAGGCATGGTATACATGGTATACCTTGCAACTTATTTTCAACGTATGTCTTCCAACCAATTTACATTCATTATTCATTCTCTTGTATACTCCAAGGCATGACACTAGCGGCACACTAGCTCACAACATATCAATTCATTGATCACGCCATAAACTTGTTCAAGAGCTTACCTTTCAGGATATTCTTGAAACGAGTCACGCTGTGCCCGTTTATTCAAACTTCCCGCTTATAAGTAACGTCTTATAGTGGATCATTAAACCAGACAGCTAACTATCACATAGTGCGTAAGGTTCAAGTTCAAAATCATATGTTTAGCCATCCAGGGGGGTGTTTCACAAAGAGTTAAGTTTGACCTAGTGCTTAAGCGCCAGTGCCCATCCGGTATTTAACGCGTAATCTCATTGATCAACTTTTTAATAGCGCGCGTCTCCTGACCATGATTCTGACCAATGCGGTGATGCGTAATATACAGCACGCAAGTAGAATTTCAAGTGCGACTTTAAGTCAAACTTAAATCTTTATGAAACACCCCGAGGTTATATGAGGATAGTTGAACATCATGAAGGGGTCGATCAATCTGCCTACTGTATCAGTACCCATATATTGTGATTTTCCAACACGCGTCAAGCTCTAAAGTAGAATGTTCGTAATTTTCAATTAGGATAAAACGTCTTTGGAAATTTTTGTATACCAGATAAACAAAGCTTAATAGTCAGGCAACCCTTAATATGAAAGAGAGAGCCAGGTAGGTTGAAATCTGAAACTCAATTGTTTTAATCAGAGAGTCCGTGGGCACTCACATGGTCAAGGCATATTCCAGTGAGGGCGAATCATAGTGAGTCAAAGTTGGAGTGACTTTCTATTTTCCATAATTTATAAAGGCATACAGTCAAATTTCTTTTGTGAGGAGTGCAAATATATAAAGTGCATGTGCATGCACTATTTAACATTATGCAGTAGCGAATATATACAGGATATTACAGAAATATCAATTTCAAAGGGATCTCGGACATGCATACTCCCTACCTTATCTAGACACCCCTGAAGGTCGGACACAAGATCACTAAAAAAAAAGAAGAAAATTATCAGCTATAATAAAGTGTATTAGAAAGGTCTTTATAGGGGCTTCAACACAATCATGTCAAATGGCGTTAACCCTGTGTAAAGGTATATGACTTAAGGCCATTTTGACTCTCTATATTGACGTAGTATCTGCCTAAAACCTGCCATGGTGCGAGGTAAGCAGTTTCAGAAGGTTATTTTATTTCCTGCGCGCCGCATTAACTATCTGATTCGAACAGCCCTGTCGCAATGGAGAGTCGTGTTCGAACAACACGGATCACATCGATTGCATTAGCGAGTGCTCCGTCATTTCGCAAGTAAGTTTTTCTACCTTTCAGTGGCATGGTTTCATTGCCACGTTAAACAGTAATATAAACAGCATGAATAGTGTTTTTTCTAGTTTAGTTTCATCCTCTCTGATGTAATACATGTAATATATTTCCGTAATGGATTCGATTCTCCTTTTTTCATTTTATACTTTGTTAGAGTTATTACTCTATGTATACCTCACACTCTTTCTCATTCAGTTAGTGCATTTAAACCACACTCTTTATTAGAATTAAACACGAGGTTCGATGTTTATAGGGATAACCCGTAGACTTCAGTCTGGTCACACTTTGGCTTAAATACATCGAAAAGTTTATGTGGGTTATACTGAGGATGGTTTAGACAAGTTTTTTTTTTTTTTTTTACATTTTCCTGATTGAAAACATTCAAGATAAAAACATTATTTTGAAATTATATTTGATACTTTTTACGAAAACATCTTGATTATACAGATAAATCAAATAATCTATATTGTAGAACCTTGCGCTAGATATATCGTAATACTTGAACTTCTTTTAACCTGCTTTTCTTTTAACATCTGAGACTAATTTTCATATACCCTGCAATGTGATCATGGCATAGTCCTTTATTCTCGAGGGTCTGGTATTCTAGCCTTTTTTCACTTGAATAGCTGAATACCGCCTCTTGTACTTTTCCTCTAGATATAGTTTTCTTTTGTTTACTATCCGAGTTAATCTTAATCAGAAAAATATGGGGAAAAAACAAACGGTATGCATGAACTTATGTTAAAAACACATGAACATATATGTTTTAAATATCGTCCCAGATGTAGTCCAGCCGCAAGGTAATCGGTGTTTTACATGTAGCTGATTTATAATATTTTGTTACTCGCAGATTTCTGTAAGGACAATCCTTGTCAGAATTCGAGACCTTGTTCAAATAATGATGATGATTCCGGTTTCATCTGCGATTGTGGAGAGGAATTCATTGGCGACACCTGTGAATTTACCAGTAAGTAAACACACAAATAGAGTGTATTTCTATTTCATTTTTGTAATTATTTTGCTATCCCCTAGCAATTCCTCGATATTCATAAAGGCATTCTTAAAATTGTGAAAACATGGAAAACATCTGCTACGAAAAAGCATAACATAAAAATCAATAGTTTTCAAGATTTGCTATTTGAAGTCTAAACGATATGAAGTAGTTTTTAACCTCAGTTTCTTAACGGTCTTCCCTGTATAACAAAGAAGTCACTGCACTGACAAAGGATGTCTGCCGGGATTTTTGGACAAAAGTTATTAAACCCTAGTCAAATAATTTCTCTGGTTTATTTACAGACTTTTGTAATGGCGACCCATGTGAGAATGACCAACCATGTGCTAATAACGATGACAACACAGGCTTCATTTGCAACTGCGGTGATGAATTCATTGGTGACATGTGCGAATTTACCAGTAAGTTTTACTACAAAAACCTTTTAATTTGCTCATTTTCCTCCTCGTTCTTCTATCGAAACTTTTTTTCCAGTTTTCTTATCCCGGTATATAACTTTTTTTTCGGCAATATAGTGTTAATTTAGGGTTTTGTTTGCAGGATGCATTCGGGTTTTAAAAAAAAATCATTGAGCAAGACGGCAATTATCAACCTATCATGGAAAGTCAGGAAATGTCTGTTGCTCACTAGATTTTCACTGCAGGTAACAGACTCGATAAATCATTGGTGAGGTAATATTTCTGTGATTTAAATGTTATTTAAATCTATGGAAAATGACAATTATTCAAACTTCATTTCTCCCTTTCCAGATTTCTGCCTAAATGATCCCTGTCGTAATGAACGCCCATGCGAGAATAATCCAGCCAATACCAACTTCAGATGCGACTGTGGTGAGGAATATCTCGGATTCAGGTGCCAGTGGACAAGTAAATTTCTCTCTTTTTAAAAATTCAACTTCAAGCACCGTTGCATAAAACTTACCATTGATGGTTACCATGGTAACTTTGCCATCAGTGGTAACTTTCATGGCAACCTTGAATTTGATTGGTAGTTGAGCATTGTTAACATGGTAGTTACCATTGATGGCAGAGATACCATTAATTTTAAACTTTTATGCAAATGGGGCCTTGGTATTTATTGTTGTATAATTATGACTATATATTCCCTGTGAATTCTGTGCTCTTTTTTAAAAATAAGGGCTATCCTTATTCCACCTCTGAAATGATAATTCAGTTATGAATTTCGAATTTCCCCCTTTCCACCATTAGACCTGCGCTAGTGTAATGAATACCCTGTTACTTCCTGCCAATGATTAGTAATTATAACCATAGAAAGCTGATTCTAACCCTTTGCATCAGAAGTATCTATTCTGTTCTTTTCATTTTATTTAATTTCAGGGACAGAAAAAGAGATAATATATTAAAATCACAATCACAGAAGAAAAGGAAAGAAAAAAAAAAGAAAACAGCTAATGAGTGTGGATTACCAAAGAAAAAAAAATCCGTAAGCATGGTAAGAGGCTCTCCTCATTTGTTGATGTTAAAACCATAAATGATTAAGCTTTACAATCGTATGGACACAACAAAAAGTAAAAAGCGGATTATTTGGATATCAGTCTGTGGTAACTATACTTTCATCATGTTCATTGCATTCTTTCCAATTCAAGATTTCTGCTTCGACGATCCATGCGAAAACGGCAGGCCGTGTTCAAACGATGAGGACAACTCTGACTTCGTATGTGATTGTGGCGCAGATTTTACTGGAAAAACTTGTGGATTTCCCAGCTCCAGTAAGTAAAAATGAATATGAAAATACAGGAAGTGAGTCCTTCGATCTGCTCTTTAGCATTTGCCGATAATATTTCAATATTCCCCCGAGTTTTGGTCTTATTTTCACTCTTTAGAAATACAACAGTAAAACGCTTCTAAATGTTTCTAATAAGATCTTACGGTATTGACATTTTTGTATTAATGTTGACATGAACATAAAGGTAAAATGAATGTTTGTGATCCATCATCCACATATTTTTTAAATGATCAGTCTTTTATCCTTATTTTGGGGCGTTGAAATCGACATGACCAGTATGTTAGCTGAAAGTCCCCCTATATTTCCAGCTACAGATTTCTGCATGGACGACCCCTGCCACAACGATCGACCGTGTTCAAACAATGAAGACGATACCGATTTCGTATGCGACTGTGGCGATGGGTATTTGGGAGTAACGTGCGAATTCGTCAGTAAGTTCATTTCGTCAACAAACCGATTATATAATTTCCTCTCATATATTGACAGATATCCAGATATCTCTTTCTATAACAATTTTCCAATGACTGACATCTTTTTCTTTGATGGGAAGGATTTGGTCTTTATGCCACCTGTTTTGTTAATGTACAGCCCTTTTGAAGGAAACCCAATCAAAAGTCAAGGTATCGATTTCTTTCTTTAAGTTCTGTCAGTTTCACTGCATTACTACATTTAGTTTAGAAAATATCTATAACTGTTTTGTATATTATCGTCACCAAGACATCTGAAAGCTTACGTGTTGATAGTTCATGAGCTCTTTCTGTTGTTTGTGGTACTGTTTTGATAATTTCCATTTGCATCTATATCATCATCTAAACGTGTTTAGTACAAATTCTATCCTAATATCATTATCCTAGTATGTCGTGTTATGGATTAGAGGTAGATTAAAATGCATTGTTAATATTGGTAAAATAATCAGTATGAGGATATGTTATATTTATCTAAATGCTATGAATTTGCAAGACTGGATTTTTTTTCGTGATCTAGGATGGTCCTTCTGTCTCGGTTAGGTATAACTGAATATACTTTCCATTATATGTCTGCCATCTTTCACATTTGATTTGAGATATGTCTAATCATATGTTTGTCTTACTCATTTTCCTACTAATTACCTCTTATTTCCTGTTGTAGATTGCCAATGACGAATTTGTAGATTTTGTACTGTCAAATCAACTTTTATTCTTTCACATGTTCCAACGAATATGATAACTGTAACCTTAATAACTTTAACGACAAACAATTAAAACATAAATTTGTTTTGGATTTAAAAATTGCTTTGTATTATTGTAGACTTTTGCTTAGATGCCCCGTGTGAAAATCAGCGACCATGTGAAAACAACGATGATAACACAGGCTTCGAAT
This sequence comes from Echinometra lucunter, assembly GCA_029962745.1. Taxonomy (NCBI): domain Eukaryota; kingdom Metazoa; phylum Echinodermata; class Echinoidea; order Camarodonta; family Echinometridae; genus Echinometra; species Echinometra lucunter. The sequence goes on from CM057154.1 coordinate 3,872,916, forward strand.
GCCTCTGTGGGGATGAATTCGTTGGTGAAAATTGCGAGTTTGCAAGTAAGTTTCTGGGTTTCTTTCTTTCGAGTATATTCCTTTTCAGTATTTAAATGATTATATGGCAGTATTGCTCATCATTTTCTCTTATTCGTACTATTCTGCAATCAAAAATGATTTCATATGCCGGTAGTATTTTGATGAACATGTTTATAGTTTGACCAAAGAATGCAACCGATGCATTAGAGAATATGATTTCACGTTATGAGATTCGCAGTAATTAACATCGTTCTCATGAATATTGATGATTTTTTTATTTGAACGGATGTGAATAGGTGCTAGGAGGATGAAAACATTAGGGCTTGGATATTACAGATAAACTTGAGATTCATACATTATTTCGGTTAACCGGTAATCAATTATGTTTTCTCTTTTGAGAGAGGGGGAGAATGCATATCTAATCAACTTATTATTTGTTTTCAGATTTCTGTGTAAACGACCCCTGTCAGAATGGTCGACCCTGTTCCAATAATGGAGACAACACTGGATTCGCATGCAACTGTGGTGATGAGTATTTGGATGATATATGCGAAGTCATCAGTGAGTTACCGAAAAGAATCAGTCAACGAGACACCATTTTCTCGAAGTCATAATTGTTTAACAATATTGCTTCTCATTGCTTAATTTCTAACTATCGAAATGATAACAGTTGTCATATAACATTACTATTTAGTTTATTCATCAGTGAGTTACCGAAAAGAATCAGTCAACGAGACACCATTTTCTCAAAGTCATAATTGTTTAACAATATTGCTTCTCATTGCTTAATTTCTAACTATCGAAATGATAACAGTTGTCATATAACATTACTATTTAGTTTATTCATCAGTGAGTTACCGAAAAGAATCAGTCAACGAGACACCATTTTCTCAAAGTCATAATTGTTTAACAATATTGCTTCTCATTGCTTAATTTCTAACTATATCGAAATGATAACAGTTGTCATATAACATTACTATTTAGTTTATTCTGTAATACATACACTTTCTTTGAATTCATGATGTATTTGCATTCGTCTTAAACCATTTTCCATATTATACTCTACTAAATGCAGAAATGCAGATGATATCATATCGCTAACTATTACCAACGTTTTGTCATATTTATAGATCAGTCAAAGTTATAGCTAAATCCGTTAATGACAATGAAAGTTGAAGTATAATCCTTAAGCCTTTTTAGTGTATTTAAAAAAAAAAATCAATGTCTTTAAAAATATTTTCCGTTGTAACAGCATGAAAAAGTGATGTATGAATAAAACCTTGTATCAATCCTTCTGCCCTCTGTATTTGTTTTTGTTTAATCTAATGGCTGTATGATTACTTGCGCCTCGCATGATTTGGTATGACATTTATTTACTCACGAATATTATGTCTAATGATTATTTGCATGTATGAAGTATTGAAACTCTGACATCACTTTAATTTCTGTGTATTGTTCGTCTCTGATTATCGTTTTCTTTCATTTTCAAAAATAAATTTCATCCCGTTTTTAAAGCATTGTCGAAAAGCAGCACAATAACTGAACCATGAAGAATACCAGTCACTGAAAATATGATTTCTACTATAACAATTTCGATTACCCTTTAATGTTTAAATGTCTGAGTGGATGTGTACTGAATATGTATTCATATTATCTTTTTTGTACTACAGGTGCATTTCAATTCAGTTTATTGAACCTTGCATTAAAAACAATTTCAATTTACGAATAAAATCACAATCACGATAAAATGATGGTTAGGGCCCGAAGCAGAGTTCTGTTTGTAATTGGGGCCCTACAACAACAACAAAAACAACATAAGCAACACAGATAATAAAATTATACATAGTACAAGCATACACACCAACACACACACTTACATTTATTCACTCTCATCTGATATTTGATTTGATCAACTGTTTTAAACCTCGTTATTCCTGTCAGGAAGTGTGTTGAAAATAAGTTGATAATAATTATGTTTCTTCATCTCCTTCGTCGCATATCCCGAATACTGTCTATCTATCTGTCTTTGGTTTTTTTTTTTCTCTCTCTCTCTCCCTATCTCCCTCCAATGCATCCCCTTCCTTTCTTGCCACCTTTTCCTTCCCCTCTCTCTATGTCTCTCTTCCTTTCATTTTTCTTTCTCGATTTCTCTCATGTTTCTTTCTATAATTATTTTACTTCTCTTGAAATTAACTAATACACCCTCCTTAATATTCATCTCGCTCGCAGATCACTGCCGTACGTCTCCATGTGAAAATGGTGGCGTATGCTCCAACAATGCTGATGATACTGACTTCGTATGCAACTGCGTAGGCACTGGATATACAGGCCCTACGTGTGAAGAGATTGATTGTAAGTAGCACCTCAATGTACAGGACTTTTTACAAAAGATTCATTTCTTTCCTTCAGTTACTTCGGGTTTAACCGTATTTTACCTTTTGAATGGGAGTGACTGAGATTGGTAACATGCCTTTTCTACGTCCTCACAGCAAGGTCACCTACGTAAAACGTACATCATCATGATTACTTTTGAAAGTTTGTTGTGGTAGTTTTATGGAATTCATTTCTGTTAAAGAGGAAATAAAGAACGCATGCTTCGACCATGGTCATAAACCGTTCACATGTGTAAAGAATTTACAATGAAGTCGAACTCAACTCAATGCAGTAGAAGTCAGAAATGTGCTTATCACATATCCAAGCATTTGGGAGGAGCCGATAAAAAATACTGTAATTCTACCTCCTCAAATTTCCAATCATTTACCGATTTCATCTAACGTATTACATGATGCAGTATCCACCGAATCTCCCGTCAACTGCGATGGACAATCTCCATGTCAGAACGGCGCTATATGTGTATTCGATGTGTGTATCTGCCAGGTGGGCTACAGCGGGACGTTCTGTGAAATTAGTGAGTACATGGATGAGATCAAATCTAATGACGATGGTTAGGCCTACTCCAAAGGTTTCATCGTCATCAGTATCATCATAATCGTCATTATCATCATCGTCATTATCATTATCATTATCATCGTCATTATTATCATAATCGTCATCAATATCATCATCGTCATATCAGCATCATAAGAGTCATTGTCGTCATTATCATCATCGTAATCGTCTTCACTATAATCACCGTCATTATTAGAATGTTCCTCATCAGTATCTTTATTGTCATCGTCATCATCATCATCTTCATCATCATCCATGTACGGAAAAGAAGATACCGCTGCTGGGCTTCCGGTCACTTCTGCTGAGGGTAGGGGACAGAGGGTTAAAACACGTTTTAGTTTTTTGTCTCGCCCACCGGAGGTGAAGGCGAGACTAAGGGATCCAAATGTCGTCCGTCCGTCGTCCGTCCGTCGTCCGTCCGTCGTCCGTCCGTCGTCCGTCCGTCCGTCACAAACGTTATGAAAGATAACTTGGCAACCGTGACTCACTTTTCAACCAAACTTGGGTTGTAGATGCACTAAGGGGACCTGCATGTTATGGTCCAGTCAGAGGTCACATGGTAAGGTCAAAGGTCATTTCAGGTCAAACGTTAAAGTTTACGTGCAAGACTCTCTTATGACACAAAACTCTGCAACCGTGACTCACTTTTCAACCAAACTTGGGTTGTAGATGCCCTAAGCGGACCTGCATGTTATGCTCTAGTCAGAGGTCATATGGTAAGGTCAAAGGTCATTTTAGGTCAAACGTTAAAATTTACGTGCAAGACTCTCTTATGACACAAAACTCTGCAACTGTGTGACACTGTTCAATCAAACTTGGGTTGTAGATGCACTAAGGGGACCTGCATCTTATTGTCCAGTCAGAGGTCACATGGTAAGGTCAAAGGTCATTTCAGGTCAAATGTTAAAGTTGACGTGCAAGACTCTCTTATCACACATAACTTTGCAACCGTGACTCACTTTTCAACCAAACTTGGGTTGTAGATGCACTGAGGGGACCTGCATGTTATGGTCCAGTCAGAGGTCACATGGTAAGGTCAAAGGTCATTTCAGGTCAAACGTTGAAGTTTACGTGCAAGACTCTCTTATGACTCAAAACTCTGCAACCGTGTGACACTTATCTATCAAACTTGGGTTGTCGATGCACTAAGGGGACCTGCATGTTATGGTCCAGTCATAGGTCACATGGTAAGGTCAAAGGTCATTTCAGGTCAAACATTAAAGTTTACGTGCAAGACTCTCTTATGACACAAAACTCTGCAACCATGTGACACTTATCTATCAAACTTGGGTTGTAGATGCACTAAGGGGACCTGCATGTTATGGTCCAGTCAGAGGTCACATGGTCAGGTCAAAGGTCATTACATGTCAAAATATTACTAGTACACCTCCAACATAATAAGCAAATGGTCATACATTATTCTTGTATGAAGTGTGAAGTCTTATTACTAAACAAAAACAAATGCTGTGAATAATATGATTTGTGATCCGCGTCCATGTCGTGGGTGCCGGGCAACATTTTGCACTTGAAAGAATAGTACAACTATACATAAATACTCGGTGCAAAGTGGCTGAGCGATCACAATGTTTTGTCTTCTCTTCAGTTTTATGCATGCTTTTTATTGTTAATGTTACATTCAGTATTCAATTTCCATAAAAGGTTTTACTCACTAATTCTTCTTCAACAAATTTTGGTCTTTTGTTTCTCTCCCACAAACTCAATTTACATGCATACCATATTACAATTATTATGTTCAGCATTCAAATCTGGTGTTCTCATCAATTTCAGGCATGCTTTTTACTAATTATTAACAAAATGCTGCCTTTAACCTCTATCTAATTAGTCAATTTACCCCTGACAGGTTATCCGCGTCTATCTTGCGGGTGCCAGGCAACATTTTGCACTTGAAAGAATATTAAAACTATACATAAATACTCAGTGCAAAGTGGCTGAGGGATCAGTTTTCTGTTCTCTTCAATTTTATGCATGCTTTTTTTTTTCCTGTGGCAGTATTCAATATACCATAAAAGATTTTACTCACTAACCCTTCTTCTTAACAAAACATAACTGTTCTCGTATTTCTTTTCTCTAAATTATAAGCTCATTATCACACTACATCATCTGCAGCCCTCAGCTACACTACAACCACAAACACTTTTCAACTCCACACATGTAAAATATCAATCATACAATGTTACTCATATCAGAGGGATGAGAGTAGAAGCAGGGAAAGTACATGCACGTGAAAATGCAGTACCATTTCATAAAAAACACTTCTCATATTTTATCAAATGTTATTCCATCCCAGTTATTTCACAATGAGCTTTCGATACAGTTCTGTTGTGTGCCATCACAGATCGCGATATTTCTAGTTATTTTCACAAGTGGGCGAGACACAACATCGCAAACGCCTTGTTTTTCAGGTCAGGCGAGTTATTATCTCGCAGTCTTGGTGCTGTGACCACTGACTGGGTAAGGTTGTTCCAATAAACTCTATGAGTGAAAAAGTTCCCTCTGAGGGTGAGTCTGTATCGGTGCTTGAAGATTCTCAGCGAGTGACTTGTAGTTTCGAGGGACGAGCGCATTGTGAAGAATTGGCCTGGCTGGCAAAAGTCGATAAGGCCTGAATCATGTCTCAACGCTTTCTTCTGTATATCATGAAATACAGACTTAGCCCGTTTGTATATGCATATATTTAATGGTTTAAGAGGGTTTATTGAAGCTTTTATTATGTATTCACTTTTAAAACATGATTTTATGCTACTTCTTACACAGCACCCACTGAGCCACCAACCGAAGGCTGCGGTGGCCTATTACCGTGCGAGAATGGCGCTCGGTGCCTCTCCAGTGTGTGCGTCTGCCAAGCTGGTTTCACCGGAATGCTATGCGAAACCAGTGAGTAAATTCATTTCGAGCATCTCGAAGTAGATTTCGTAAAAATGCGTAGCAAGGTGAAAAATGCAGTGAAGATGACAAATGTTGTATTGCTAGATGATCATTTGTATACAGTTTAGTTGATATTATATGAAAAGGGCAGAAGCGAAAATGATACCGATAGCAATAATTTCTTGTTAAGCGAAGGTTTATGATCTAACATTGGGTGCCTATGGCGTGTTTGATTTATTTAGTGTGATATGGACACCAAATAGGGGTCCACCCACTTGACCGAAAGCCCGCAAAACCGAAGAACTTTCTCGTATTGTATTTTCCTTCATCACAAATAATGCGCTATCGGTATGTAAAATAACTGTCTCCTTTAGCATGTTTAGTCCTCGTTTCCGGAGGTCCCGCCGCTCTTTAATACTTCTTAAACTTCCTTCTGGCACAGGAATTGGTTAGAGCGGTGTGATATTATAGATTACAATTTGCTATTTTCGGCCTCACGAACCTTCGGTGAAGTGGGTTGTCACCATTAAATACTGCGTTTCAAACTTCTTCTCCTCAGAAACTCAAGCATGAGTTTAACTTTTTGTATATTTCATAGATTTTCTCCTCTGCAATAATATTAACGAGCTTCATGTATTGCTGATTAGTCTACAATAAGCGTGATAAGAAAAGAAGTAGATCCTTCTTTGAAAAGTAATACATTTTTTTTTATTGTGCAGGCTTGGCTAGATTTATTTTTAAATGCTATAGGTGCTTAGATCAAAGTCAAGCTTAAAAAGGGGAAAATTAAGTAAATTACAGAATACGCTTTTCCTTTTTTTTGTAGACATAGATGACTGCGCTTCAGACCCGTGCCCATCACAAACGTCTACGTGTGTGGACCTGGTCGATGGGTTCGCCTGCTCATGTAAAGATGGATACGCAGGAGAATTGTGCAATCAAGGTAGCTTGAAAAAAAAAATGCATGCTCTAACTGATCGGACTAATTCATGTTTTTGTTCTTAACTTGCTTCCATCAGCTCAAATTAATTTTTACAATACAAGTGGACAATGTAATTGAATTATGTACGTTTTTTTTCTACTTAATATCGCTGCCCTGTTTGTATTTTCTTTTTCAAAATGCGACCTTACCAATAAAAAATTGCTCAAACATTGTTCATCTAATACTTCTATCTCCCTATTAAGTGAAAAGAAAAAGATTTACATTGTTTCCTGGCAGTTTGGAGGTAAAACAGGGTTCAGGGGGCGTTTCATCAAGTGTTTTGTCAGTGATATTTACTGACAAATTTGCTCTCAGCCATCAGATCCAAGGATTTCAGTAACAGTTGTTGGTAAAAATCACTGACAAGACACTGATGAAACGCTCCCCTGATCCTGCTGATCAACCAAACAAAATTTTTACAAACAAACTGAACTCTCGATATTAACCCCCCCCCCCCCCCACCCCCTCTCCATTTGTCAATATCTAGCTGTAGATGGGATCAACGACACTCGAGAAGGTCGCACCAACCTTCTCATTGACCCGTGGTGGATTGCTCTCATATGTCTCATCGCAGTCATGGTCTTCGCACTCATCGGCCTATCCATCTGTACATGTCGAACCGTCAAGGCCGCCAAGACCAAGTCAGACATCAGTCCTTAGTTCAATTCCAACTTCAACGCCCATTTCAAGCCGGAAATCAACGCGTAGATCAAGCCGGACATCGAGTTCGTCCAGCCCCAAGTCTCTGTAGCCTTTCACTTGCATTAACCTATTCCATTTCTTTGCGTCTACCATGGAAATCATTTTGAAACACAGTAACTTTTGGTTACAACATCATGAACATTGGCATAGTTTCTTTATATTACTGTATGTACCTAATATAAATGAAATGATTATCAAATTGTCGGTTAAAACTCATTTTCACTTACGCTTTCAAGACTACCGTAAACTTCCGAAGAACTATTCGAAGAAATTTCACACTAAGCTGTCTTAATACGGAAGCTACTGTTTCAGCTAGTACAATGTTATGTTCTCTTCATTGTCGGATAATTCATGAAAGGGAAGAAATATTTTTGATAGAAAATTAAAATATATGCATAATTAATGCTTTCGTAGAAATTCAAATGACCTTAATGAATTACTTTTGCATGTGTTTGAAACAATGAAATTGTTTTGTTGTAATGTCGTACTTAGAATGATAGAATAATATCTAAAGTAATTATTTTAAGTTGCATGGATAATAGGTGTTTCTATTATCATATTACGCTTTATTTGAGACCAATATGTTCATTAGATTTTATTCTCACGTTACCGATCTTAATTTGAAAGTAGAAAACTCTGAAATTACTATGAAATAGGGCATTCGTAACGAATGATATTATTGACGTAGAGATACGGAGAGAGGTTTAACATCGCTTTGATTAAAAAAGAAAATGATTTCTTGAAATTCGTAGAATGTGTGCATTATGGTTTTTCTGAAATTCGTAATTTTCTTTCATCTGCCTCGTGTTGTTCTACAAAGATTTTATTTCGCGCAATTTAACTCTTTGGAAGCATTGCTGTATAAATACATCACAAAGCTATATCATTATAGTGATATTAGAAGCCTTTTGGTCCAGAAACAGAACAAGATTACGGAAATCTTTTTTTTTTCTTCAGTCCAGTCAGAAAATGTAATACTTTTTCAAGTTGGAAGAGTTAAATACGAGGTGATTTTTTGGCATTCTTTTCTATCATTACCTTAAATTCACATAGGTTTTTGTTGTATCTGTATTTTTTACATTTTATGTTTTCCCGGTTATTGTGTTAGTTTTCAATTTTGCATTTTTTATTTTCATTTGTCTACTTGCATTTAGTTCTCAAGTCACCACTGTAAATTTGGTTGCTCATTGCAAATTTTCTTTTCTTCAGTTTCACATTTGATTTTAAGATGTAGTACATTTTTATTATCTTGCTTCAAGCAATATCATGAGATTTAGTATTATGTTTTTTTTTATGAAAAGAATATTTTCATTACCTATACAATATGCACTTTGCTACTAAAAAATATCGAGAATAAGATGTGTCGTCAGATTAGAAATGTAAATTGCGCATTTGAAAGTGAATGATCGTTATACTTTGTTTTTAGAAATATGGAGATAATGATATGTATCTTCTTTTATACAATAATTTTACTAATAAACGAGAGAGCGTAATAAGGTATCTTTATTTTGACGCATTCGATATGAAAAGAGTTTAGCATGAAGCGTGAAAGTGTGGGCGCACCCGTGTGTGTGTATGTGTGTGTGTGAGGGTTGAAACTGGGCCAGAGGCGTCGATCCATTTTTCGGATTGGGGGGGGGGGGGCAAGACGACCAAGCAGAGATGAACCCACGGCTACTATTTGTTCACACACACACACACCCTCACATATATACATACACACACATATATATATATATATATATATATATATATATATATATATATAATATAGGCTTATATCAACGTGAAGCATTTTCAAATTGGGGAAATTGGGCAACTTGCTATGTGAACCATCCTGCTTTTTTTTTTTCAATTTTGCGAGCGAGCGAAGCGAGCGAGCAAAAAATAACAAATTTCTTGTTATGAGAGAAGGGTTTAGTTATCATATAGGCATAAATGATACCTAATATATATGTATATGGTTACCTCGCTGCCAAATATGAACTCTACTTTGTCACATCGTTGGTCCATTGTTGCTGCCCTCCAAACCACTCTGGTTTTTTTTAATATTACGAGCGAGCGAGGAAGCACACACTGTTTTTCATGGTAGATGTAGTAAACCCTTCGGAAAATTACGCTGTGAGCCAATGAAACATCTACATTATCTATTCGGTCTCATCTCACCGAATTCGTTTGCTTTTCAAAACCATTAATATGAAACGAGCGAGCGCAGCGAGCGAGGAAAAATATACCCTTTTCCATATGATAGAAGTGTTATTTCGTCATCATAATAATGTGATAAAATGTGATATGTGCTGTACAAGAACGGAATATTATTATCATCATTATCATCAGAATACACTATAAACCTGTCATGCCTGTATGATATCTAAATAATACATCCGATAACCTGTGTGCCGAATATGACACTGTTTTATCTACCTCGCTTGCAGTCCGAATCCATTCTGTTTCTACCATAGCGAGTAAAGTCAACGACCGATCCCGGCAAAATTATGTGGATTCGTCCCAAAATCTTTGTCAACCACCTTGCTGCCCAAATATGATGATATTTTGGAATCTCGCTGCTATAATAAGCTACTTGCTGACCGAAATCATCATATTTAGCTTTTATCAGCGAGAGTAGCGAGAGAGTTGACGAAAAATATGTTTTTGTTTTGCGTTTTTTTTCTTTTTATCCAGGCCGTTGTCTCCTGAATGTTTATCTATTTTAGGTCAACTGACCGCTCGATTTCTAGGAGTGATATCTTGTTTGGTTATATTACTTTCTATGAGTAGAAGAATAGCGTAACATTAGATAGAAACACAAGATGCAAACCGTTTCCCATTTTCTTTCTTTTCTCTTGTTTTACGCTTTCATTTCACTTCCTTCCTTTTTCTTTTTTCTTTTTCCTTTTTTCCTTTTTTTTTTTGGTTGGGAAATTATGGGGGGGGGGGGGCAAAATGATATCTTTGCCCACCAAAAATATTCTTGGGGGGGGGGGCAACTGCCCCCCCCCCTGTCCCCCCAGGATCGACGCCTCTGAACTGGGCTTATTTGGGGTGTACTAAAAATGAAATTTCTATCAGGAGAGTGGCAACATCCCAATGCTGCTTTGTTTGCTTCATATCAGTTGCTTTAAAATATTCGCATGACATTTGGAAATGGGGGGGGGGGGGGGGTTATTAGGTTGACTTGATTTAAGGAATGTCTGCAGTGAGGTAAAAAGTGAATCATTCTCTGTAATCCTCAACATTCTTTCTTCCTGTTTTTAACAACAGGACTTTTCTATTATTTTAAATACAAGCTCATGAACGAGCTGGTATGTCATCGTACACTCAAACTTTAGAAGCAGTATTTATGAGTGAAAATTTCAAATTTTTTTTTTTTTTTGGTTTAAATCCTCAGATTAAAAAGATTGCTTGTCACATGTTCAGTTGCAAAAGGTTTATTTACCACTTTCATTAAAAACATTTAAGAAAAAAAGAAAGGAGAACAAAGTAATCTTTTAGTAAAATTTTTTTTAAAAATAAAAATGGTAGAAACATGTAAGAGCTGTATATAGGAAATTACCAATATAGACATCAGGTAAATGAAAAATAAATTTTAAAACGTTCGATTACATAATAACTTTAACAATGCGAACTAATAAGAAACAAAGATAAAATGAAACAGAAGACATTTTAGAAAGGAATTTGAATAATAACACAAATTAAAGAGCTCTTCTACTAGGAATTCGAACCCACGATTTAAGCAAGATAGTGTTGCACTCTAATACTATTCCATGCAGACATTTACATATACAATTGCATGTTAACCTTACCAAACCTCCCTATCATTAATAAGCATGCGTGCACACACATCATACCCCTTCAAACACAAAATACACTTATCAGTATAATGTCACACCATGATACCTATCATTGGTGAGTTCAATTACAAAAGATTTACACAAGAATTACAATAATATCTCAGAATTGCCCCGGTATATCAATATATTTCACCCAGACTGCGGTATTCCCAAATATTCATTGATTCACACGTCAATGACGAATGAACCCCTCTCCTCCAAAAAGTCTTTTCTTCACGTGTCTGTTAGTCACTGCATAGTATTGGACTCACTGGGTAACATAAAGCTTTCTATAATTTGGCCAATTCCACAGCGTGTGAATATGAAAAAAATAATAATAATAAAAATAAAATAAATCCCAAGCAAACCTGCTAATCTCATGCCAGTTGGTGCTATCATGATCATGTACAACGGACTATGTTAAGTATGCAAACCAAATGTTATTTTCATTCATTATATATCACATCAGCTAAAGGACGAATATGCAGTCGTAGATTAACATTACTATCATTTACATACATTTTTATTGGCAGCTATATTTTCTGCCACAATATAATTGAGCTTATTGGAAAGGCAGCTATACTTTTTTAAAGCGTCAGGAAAAACTTTGGGCATCCCATGTGAACGTGATAAAAACTACTTTCGAAAAATCAACTAAAGTGCAATTGGTACTGCCCATACAAATCATGTTCGGATTACGTAATAAGCTATTGTAAGGTCCGCAATTTCTAAAGGTGATAGCACTGAACTCCATGGAGTTCAGCGGGTGATAGACAGGGCTACTGAAGTTGCCTCAAGTTGATTTTTCGAAAGTAGCTTTTATCGTGGTTTTGGCACTTCATATTCAAGTCGTTCGTAAAGTCATGTGTAACTTTACGAAAAGCTTTATGAAACACCGTCACAAGAAAGTGGATCACCTGATGCATCAGCCATCGCCGAATTTCCTTCGTCACTGAGACTACATCATTACCATTACCAGGTCAGATGTTAACTATTTTATACATGAGAGGAGGACGTTCTGTGTCCGGTTCCACCTGGAAAGAGAGGAGTGGGTGAGGGAGAGGGAAATAGAGAGAGAGAGAGGAGAGGGGAAGGAGAGACAGATAAACAGATAGAGGGGTGAAAAGAGTAAGAGAGGGAGAGACGGAAGAGAGAGAAATAGAGGGGTGGAGAGTGATGTAGATAGCGTTTAACGTGTATGATGATTCCCACATATCTCAGAAACTATGATGTGACATATAAATGAGGGAGCCGGGCGCCTTTGAATGTTCTTACAGATAAATGGCGCCATACAAACGCTGTTCATCATCATCATCATCATATCTAACTCAGATAAACTTATATATCATTTGTCATAATTAACTCGTTTTGAACTTGTCCGGTTGCACTTTACCTTTGAAATTAAAGTTATGAAAATGAAAAAAAAAATATAAGCATGAAAAACGGTGTAATATCATCCTGTCTTAGAGTTCGTAATACACAAACATTTACACAAGGTAAATACGAGTTTAGCCCTCGACTAGTCTTATCCGACATAACGAAAATGCACTATGCAATTCTAAATTTATTTTGATAAAAATGACACCGAAAGCTATATTTATTTTAAATTTCCTGCATTCTGTGGATTCTAGTTTAAGCAGACAACCAAAGGAACCAAATCTAATCAAATTCAAACTCCTTCAGTGCTGCCCTTTACAATGAAACATGAAATTGCTAAACACGTTTCATGACTCATTTTAGGGGCCTTCAAACTTTCAAAATATGTCAAAATAGTGTCCGTCCGTGACAATTCCGCTTACCTCCTTCCTATGCAACCCTCTGATCCAGAGGACAATACAGCGTAGCATCAGAGCCAGACAGAGAGCGCCGAAGTACAACAACAATGCCATAGAGAAGCTAAAAGATACCGTTGTTCCATCATCCATAGACGCTATTACACGTAACAGACCTGTACGATCATGGCAGAGGGATGTACGCCAAAGTTCATTTTCATCTTCTTAAAACTAAATTTTAAGTGGGGATCAAGTACCGGTATTAAATTGAAATACGCTTCTATATTATACCGGGTGTCCCAGAAAAAGCGGAACGGCGGATTTTCAGTACTTTGCCTTCAAAACGTAGATAATTTTCTTACATCAGTGGGTAATGCTTCTTCTACCAAAGAGAATGACACCACGATCGTTGAATTTGGTGAAGTAATTTTGATTTTATGTCCGTTTTTTAAAATACAGATATTTTCAAATTTCGCATGTTTTTTTTAGACAGATGAGAGCAGAACTGCGTCGGCAAAGGCCTTTCATATGGCAAGTTTTGTTATTGAAACGCATCAAAGAGCTTCCTTTAAACATTGCACTGTGAAAGGCCATCCCGACACAAATCTACTCTCATCGTTGGACAAAAATATGGAAATGTCTGTATTTTAAGAAACAGGCATAGAATCAAAATTACTTCGCCAAATTCAGTGATCTTGGTATCATTCTCTTCGGTAGAAGATCCTTTACCCAATGTTGAAAAAAAAACCCACCATAATTTTTGAAGATAAAGTATTGAAAATCCGCCGTTCCACTTTTTTTGGGACACCCGGTATATGGCGAGTGTACGACAACTGCTACCGTTCACACGCAAAAAAAAAAATTAATCGAAATTTGGATCGCGATTCAAATTCCGATTTTATTTTTGACCATTCACACACAAGAGGAAGCAACGGAAACAGGCGAGAGAGCCCACAAACTTCTCTTAAACTTCTGTTATACACGATCTGGACGGGGGAAAATACACATCGACAGTAAAATGGCTACAGAAAGTACAGCAACAGACTCAATAATTAAATACTAAATAATTATATACTATTGTACAAAACATTTGTTTACTATGCGAGATCAATGGCGTCAAGATAGCGTTCAGTGCGTCCATACTTATACAGTGCATGCATCCTGTAATATAACACACAACGCACGGCAAGTAATTGCGATTATTCTGAAAAATCGCACTTCTTATTGCGGGTTGAATCGCGATTAGAATCGCGATTATTAGTGAGATTATTCTGCCATACACAAAATAAAATCGATTTTCTAATCGCGATTAGAAAATCGATTTTTGAATCTCACTTTTTACCTTGTGTGTGAACGCCCTTAATAATACTGTAAGCGGTGTGGGGGTGTTTCATAAAGCTGTTTGTAAGTTACGAACGACTTTACGCACGACGGGTGATACTTTCTTGTGCTACATGTAAAAGAATGATTAGCACCCAAGAACATGTTCCAGTCGTTCGTAAAGCCGTTCGTAACTTACGAACAGCTTTATGAAACACCCCCTTGTCAGTTTATACTTTTATAGCGCTTTCTAAGAAACCGACAATATCATTACAATTATACAGCTGCCTTTTTTACGACATTGTCTATCATGTTCTTCAAAGAAGGGTTTTATTTAAATTGTTTTTTTCCCCCAGTAAAATAAACTTGATAATTCGGCTATCACATTAACACAAAATTCTAACATCATCTCCTTCCCTTAATGTCGCATGCCAACACAAAATTGAACATGTTGAATGTAAGATGGTTAAACAACATATAGGCGGAAATATATTAGTTTGGTAAAATATTTAAACCTGTTGTTCGACTGATATCACTACCAAAATGTGCAAAATGACACTGTACTGAAAGTTAGATGTGCAATGTTTTCTTATCGTATTTCACAACAAACTGTTGAGAAAGGTCTTTTGATATGCTTGTTTCGATAAGCGCAGCTGATGAAGATGACTTTTTAAAATTTGTTTTCTTTGCTTTAACTTTACCGGTTTACCAAAGGGGGGGGGGTAACAATATATTCTAAGACAACAGGTAGTACCTTCAAGTGGTGGGGGCGTCGTTTTATTTGAAGACGTCGATATGTTCATAGCTACAGTTGATGATGTCGACATGACGGTCTGTGTTTCTTCGCTAGTCATCTGAGCCTGTGCATGAACTGATGTCCTCAGTGCTGTTAACAGTGTTGCAGGAGAGGTCGTTTCCTGATTGCTTTGTGCAGTGAGAGATGACGTCACACTCGGTGAGTCCGTAGATGTGAGAGATGACGTCATACTCGTTCCCTCTGTCGATGTGAGAGATGGCGACATACTCGTTCCCTCTGTCGATGTGAGAGATGACGTCATACTCGTTCCCTCTGTCGATGTGAGAGATGACGTCATACTCGTTCCCTCTGTCGATGTGAGAGATGACCACATACTCGTTCCCACTGTCGATGTAAGAGATGACGTCATACTCGTTCCCGTCGTCGATGTAAGAGATGATGTCATACTCGTTCCCGTCGTCGATGTGAGAGATGACGTCATACTCGTTCCCTCTGTCGATGTGAGAGATGATGTCATACTCGTTCCCACTGTCGATGTGAGAGATGACATCATACTCGTTCCCACTGTCGATGTGAGAGATGACATCATACTCGTTCCCGTCGTCGATGTAAGAGATGACGTCATACTCGTTCCCGTCGTCGATGTGAGAGATGACGTCATACTCGTTCCCACTGTCGATTTGAGAGATGACGTCATACTTGGTCCCTCCGTTGACATCAGAGTAGTTTCAGACAATGTTGTAGAACTCGGCGTTGAGACTAGCGAAAAAAATGATTTACAAGAAGTCACCAATAAAAAAAACCAATATCATTTCGAAGTGGGGGAAAAATATTCAATTTAGAATATGAAAAATGCATTTGAATTGAGTTCTGTTTTGAATATCGACCGACGGTTGTATTTATTTTTTACACATTTTTTTTTCAACATTCTGTGTTGTTAGTTTACCAGCTGAACACAAAATTAAAATTATTTATGCATTATCAAGGTATGCTTGATCCCATTTTAATAAAAGAAAAGAAAACATAAACACCAAAACATCTTTCTTTCTTTCTTTTTTTTCTGACACCCCCTTTTAACGTTGGTATGATCATTATGATCTGTTCTCTATTCATTAGACGCAACTCTTTGTAAGACGTGGTCCTGCTCAATCCTAGAATCAAGGTTTAGATCGGTCTGAAACTATGGTAGCCCTGAAGGTACATCGTAAATCGTGAACATTCTCGCCAATATTCACGACGAAATATGCGATGTCGCGCATTTTGTCGCGAACATTAACAGTAATATTCACGACCG
Organism: Echinometra lucunter; assembly: GCA_029962745.1. Lineage (NCBI taxonomy): Eukaryota > Metazoa > Echinodermata > Echinoidea > Camarodonta > Echinometridae > Echinometra > Echinometra lucunter. The sequence goes on from CM057154.1 coordinate 3,889,429, forward strand.
TCGCGAATTTGGTTGCGAATATTCTCGCCAATATTCACTACGAAACGTGCAGAGTTGCAAATTTCGTCGTGAATATCATCGCCAATATTCACGCCGAAAATTCGCGACGGTAGCGAATATGGGCGAGAGTATTCATGATTTACGATGTCACTTCAGGGCCACCATACGAAACTCACCTACAATATTCCCAAAGAGCTCCATACGGAGAGAAATCCAGTCATGCCAAGTGTAAGGTAGAATGCGAACATATCGGCACAACAGGGGAGCGGGTAAGCGGTTGTACACAATGGTGTCCCGGTCACTGTTGCCGGAAAATATCTTTTGAGAAAACCACAACAGATCGTAAATTGGGCTTATCTGCAGTCATATAATTTTTCTGTAAAATTTTTTTTTTTTCAATTATTGTACTTCTGTATAAGGCTGATTTTGGTTTTACATAGACATTAGACAACACCCATCCATCTATGGAAGTGACATGACAGAACCTGGGCCCCGTTTCATAAAGCTTGTTATCAGTGACAACTGCCACATTTCTATGACAATTTTGCTCTCAGCCAATCAGATGCAAGGATTTCAGTAGCTTATAACAGTTATTACAACTTGTTATTGATAACAAGTTTTATGAAACGGGACCCTGATATCGTTCATCAAAACGATTGTGTTCCTTTCGACGTATGACATGAACGTCTGATGTCTTAATTGCCTTGTGCAAGCTTAGCATATTTCGTAAAGGAGAAACGCT